>JAQIXJ010002639.1:0-15184 GCA_034700185.1 Phthiracarus laevigatus | reverse complement strand
TTTATGTATTCCATTTTTTTCAAACATTTTTCTAATAAATAATATAGTGTTGTAAAACACAGTAAAAAACTCTTCACAATTAATAATTTTTTGACTGGGCGTAAGTTCATATACCTGTAAAAATGAATTAAATGCGTTTTTAGTTAATTTAAAGTTATTTTTGTGGGATAAATTTGGCAATCTATTTCTTTTTCCAAATCCAGTGTTTTTAGTGTTTATATTTATTTTTGTTTTTATTAATTCTAATTCTTTAAATAAGTTTTAATTAAGAAAAATTAAGAATTTCTTTGAAAAAGGATTTTTTTTGAAAAAATATAATAACTATTAATAATTATGTTAAACGCTGCAAAAGATTTGGATTTGAAGCGATTGCCATTGCACACAAACTTCGTAGTGGTGTTGGTGATATTGGAGAAATTGGTTTTATAAGTAATTCACCATATTTATATCGTCTATATAAGAATTTTTTGATGCATTAAATAGTTATAAACAGATAAATTGGTATTGACAAAAAAAATCATTTTCATAAATTATGAAATTTTTACAGATGTTGTAATCAAAATTTGAAATAACACTTAGATAAAACAAAACTTTTCTCGCTATTGTTTTTAAATCGCTAGAAACATTATTTATGAAATTAAAATTAATGTTTATAGTAGATAGAATTGATACATTTAAATTCACTTGTGTTGTAATAATATTAAAATTATATTTCGAAAAAAAATTAATTGTAAAAATGCTAATGATACCTTCAAAAAAATTAGTATCGTCAAATATGCGTTCGTACATCCAATCGGTCAAAACATTTTCAGTTGAATCATCTGTGTGAACAATGTTCCATGTCCAGGGAAACTGATCGCTAACATGATTTATTTTTGATTGAGTTTTTTTTTGAATTTATGTTGCGTAGAAATCTTAAGATTTATTCGAATAAATATATAAGATAAAGTTGTTTGTTTTGGTTGTTTTACTTAAGGAATATGCTGCAAATCCACCTCTGACAAACCATGGTGTTTTAGAATTTATAAATGTTAATTTTTTGGAAGACATTGTGTCTCTAATGGCTTCCAAAATCTTCATGTTTGCCATTTTATCTGCGAATTGTTGATCTGTATCATTGCGATGACTTTCATAGCTTACAGTTGCTTTGTATTCACTTATACGCTCGTAGTTGTAAAATGTATTACTGATTGATGCAAAACCGGCATATTTGTCAGCAGCACTGAGTAATGGTGAAGATAATGAGTTGATTTGGCCCGCCATTTTTTATTGAATCAATAATTTTTTTAAACTTTATAAAACAATCTTAGTGATAAACTTAAAACTCTTTTCAAAGAATAAACTTGTACTGTTTAAAAGTACAAATGTTATAATCAATTTATACAGTAAGTTGTTGATTCAGTAAGAGCTGTTAGCAAACCTTATTATTTTTGCATGGGATATACGATACTTGATCTACAAGTGTAACTATTATTAGTCTAAACCTTATATGGTAACATCATATGTATGATACACTATATGTTAGCTTTGCGTTACTTTATAAGGTAACATCTATTACTCATAATTTACGATACTTGTGCTGAATGTATAACTAATATTAATTTTTACTGCAACATCTACTGCATGATGTGTTTCTATAAATTTTTAACTTGATTGCTTGCGTGAGTTGATTACTTTATATGGTTAGATTTAATGAACACGTTTCAAGCTATTTTACTATTAATACTAAGATAATGGATTGCATTAAAGATTAAAGAATCCTAATTAATTAACTTACATTTATCATTTTTGAACTTGAATACGAATGTTTTACGAATTTTAAACGATTTTTTGAATACGAGTGTTTTACGAATTTTTTACGATTTTTTTACGATTTTTTTCTTGAATTTTTGTATTTGCAAAATTGGTGCAGGTGTCATGGTTTCAATTTAAGTTAATTACTGTTATTATTACCAAATCTATTATAATGTACACATTTTATTACGTTCAACCAAAACACTACATATTTTAATTAATTGGTTAATATAGATTTTTAAAATTTTAAAAATATAAACACATACAGATAAAACGAAATGTTTTGGCGCAAATGTTTTTAAATAATTGATAATGTTAACTGTAAGTATTACTCATTATGTGATGATTTGTAGCCAAAACACACATATAAATATATATATATATTTGTGATATGAATACATAATATATATGAGAAGTTTTCGTAATGTCTGTCAATTTAATTATCATTAGTAATGACATCAGCGGTTTCTTTGAGTCGTTTTTATCTCAATAATAATAAATATTATTGTGTCACAAACTATTCGACGAATTAAGGTGTTTTGAGACTGTGAAACAGTTATGATTTTAAAATGTTTTAAATTAGTTTCCAATTTAATAATCGACAACTGATTGGTGTTTTGATTTGGCTTTGATTATGGAAACGAAATCGCGAAATAAAAAACACTCAAATTTCACTAAAAGACAATTATTGCTGTAATGACTTCAGATTTGACAATAAATAAGTTAAATTCAAAGATTAACGCGGTTGGCGAAGAATATAACATACAGTTAATGACCGAGAGATTGGAACAACCAAACGATAGTACCATTATTAACTTCAATAATAGAAAGACACGACAACTGAGTGCAGTCATCTATCGTCGATGCCATTATCGCCCATAAACCCTTCACCGTCACTGTCCTCTCAGCACATACAATACGCATCAGTTTAATGAACAGAATCTCAACAACGTAATTAATATTAATAACTTCACCTACGTTATTAGTAATAAACCGATAGGAAATAGTATTTTGCTGTAAACCATTACCACTAAACTTAAACACTAGTATTAACGTGTTTTACGCGCGTGAAATTCTGTTTGTGCACTGTTTGTCGAAACGGATTAACTAACTGATTCACCGTATCACTATCCCAGTATAAATAATTGAGCGAAAGATTGAATATCAGGTACGAAAGATGTGCAGTTATTGTTTTGTTTTAGTTGCATAATATATTTAGTTATTCGTTATTTATTATTATTATTTAAAAATTATTTCTTTATTTACTATTATTTAATAAATAGTAATCATAATGATATATTCTATATTTTCTTTCGATTTACTAAAGATATACCAAGTTTTTATGTACAATTCGCGATTAATTTAATAGTATAATCTGAACCAAAACATAAAACAAGAACGAAACATTCATAGTAGCTCCCTTTCGGGTTTTTAGATATTGTTTTACATCTCTATATGTGAGAATGCAAACACCGCCACAGACGGATGGGTTGACTGACGGGCATAATTAAATCCATAAACTCGCCTTAGTCTATACAAAGTGAGCTTAATATCCTGAACCAAGCCAATTCATATAGAATGCTTACAATTAAAACCATTCAAAAATCCAAACCAAACCGTAGACACATTTAATTTTAAGTGACATTGAATAAAAATTCAGTTCTCATTTATATCAAATACATAGAAATACTCTATTCAATTGAGTCCAATCTTTCATATCAAATGCTTACAATTATTTAAAAAATAGCAGACATTATAGTTTAATAATCTTATTATTCTCACACTTTAATAAGATGCAAAATTAAGTCTAATTAGCTATCTTTTATAAATTTTTATGCAAACATAGCTAAGATTTAAACTTATTTTAATAATAACTATTATTAAAAGAATAGTATACATAATTTTTTAGTATTCTTATTTTTCTAACGTTTTACTAAGTTTTTATGCATAATAAGCTATCGTTTATCAATATTTATGCAAACAAAGCTACTTATAAACTTAATGATAATCAAATAAATATAATTTAAACAATATTTAGGTATAGAAACCAAGAGAAACAGCACAATTTTTAATTGAGTCAAGTTAAGAACAGTTAAGTTATTGAAGTTATATACTAATAGCTGTCAATATGTGACCTAAGGCTATGAAAAACACCGGTGATGAGAGTTTAATAATTGGGAAACTTCAGCAGATGAAATCGATTCGGAAACTGTAAGCGAGAACAACTCAACAATTTCTAAAGAGTCGAAATCATCTAAGCTTATAGTGGTTTAAAATGTTAAAGTTCAAAAATAAAAAGAAAAATCAAACAGGTAATTAATTAATGTTTATTTATTTTTTTTAAATAATAATAAACCTTTTTATAAAAAAACTTTAACATGGGGTTCCTGATGGGTTTCTGTCTGTTCCTGATGAGGAGGAGGAATTGATAGTTAGCGTTCAAATCGGCACTAAAGATTAAACTTTGTTTCAGTCAATTGGTAAGATTCTTGTCTTCATTAAATATTGGATAACTAAGACATTAATATGCGAAGAGAAATATTAATTTTCGAAATTCAAAAACAAAATGTCGGTAACTTATACCACACTTGATTCAAGCGTTGGGTATTTACTGCGAACAACTTAAAATAAAATAAAATGAATTGATTAACCAAAATTAATTTTACTCAATATTTTAAAAATAGTTTCGAATTTTGCTTTAAAAGTAGATAAAAAGTTTAGTTTAGAATAAGTTAAATATTATTATTGTTTAAATAATATAACGTTGAATAGAAGTTTATGAAATTAGTAATATTAGTAACAATATAAATCAATCCGCATTAACTTATACATGACTTACTTTTTAAATGAAATTTTAATTTTTAATTTTGTTTTATCGGCATTAAAAAAATCATGGTTTTTTATTTACTTGAAAAACTAAATTAAATGTCAGTATTTGAAATTTTATATAACAAATTTTGAAAAAAATACAGATTCTAAAATTTAAAATATGAATGTTCAATCGTATTGCAACTTATGGGGTTAGTTAAAATTTCAAAAGGTTCAAAACTTTCAGTTCTTCAAATTGGATATCCTAAGTTACTATCTTTTTCCATATAACTTTTACATCACTTGTTTTTTATACAGATGTTAAATTTTATTTTAAGTAATTTATCACGTTATTGAACATATTCATCAATAGCTGTTGTAAACAGATTTATAAAATGAGAATACAATTAAGAAATCGGTCAATGCACAGACTGTATATCACGTTCAATCTTAGTTGAAATCGGTGGAACAACAAAAAAATTAAAGTTTGGATGTGGTTTAATTTTTGACAAGAAATTCAGGCTATAAAATAAAATATATCCAGTGTGAAGATAAAAAAGTTAGCCTATTTGTTAGTTATGTAATTTCTATACTCATATTCTTAATTATATTTATCTTCTTATAAATAAACAATTGCTAATTCTTTGATTGTAACATACTTTTTTGAAATTAATTGCTTTAAAGTCCCCATTCAAATAAATTAATTACAATTGCATTAATAATTTATAAAGTTTTCTTAATAAGAATTCATTATTGGTAGTATCCGTAAAAAAAAGAATAAAATATTTCACTTACAAATTTTTGACAAGAAATAAATTGTATTCAATATTTCCCAAACGTATTAGGGGTATCCTTATGTATTTGACATTTTCTATAAATATACTTTTTGCTGTGTTTGTTGATGAATAAAATTACACTTTCATTAAAATTGTTCCCATAAATAAATCGAAATATTCAATGTGTCAATTATAAGTCACATAAACTACAATCCAAAGTTTTCCATGTTAACTTGAAGGATAAGTATTTACTACAAAACAACACGTTATACTTGAACTTTTTGCCAATAATTCAGATGGATAAATACCACAGTAATATTTATTAAGAAACAGAATATTTTTTATATTGAGATTTATTTCTAAATTATTAATTTTTAATCTATTGATAGTTTACTATTGTTATCTATTTCTATCATATTCTCAAAAATTTTATTACCTTCACTTTTAAAGCATTTTTTAGACTTTATTTGAAATGCACTTCAAACTTTAAATAACCTTTAGGAATGTTGATGAAGCATTCCAATGATGTAATACATTAATGCATAAAAATGGTACCTATCTAAACATTTTGCAAAAGATTTTTTAAAGATTGCTATGTTTGTCTGAAGTACTTTTGATTATAGCTCAACCAATTCCCTTCCAATTAAATATTTTGGTGAATCTTTTGTATGAGGAATTGATAAGTGCATTATTACAATCCTGTGAAATGTAAAATAATTCAATCCATAGTTTTTAAATGAAAGAGGGTTCTTAAACTATTCTCCAAGTTGTGAAACATGCTCACAAATCCCTATAATTAGATTTGGTAGCTTACCCATAAAAATGTTATCAATAACAAATGTCGACTGACTTTGACTTAGTGTAAATGTTTTAATTTTAACCCGTTATACTGGATATATATAGGTAGAAGTTTGTAATATGTTTAAAATACTTGAATTAACCAATAAATTTCTAACAAACAAACTGACATCTTTAATATTAAATTTTGGTCTTGTTCCATCCAATGCAGGTCTTGCAGGAGTTGTTGAAGAATCAGGTGTTTTCAAATCACTTCCCATTAAACATAAGTTATCTTTCGCTTTTGTAAACACTAATTTTAATGTAACATCATTGATCACTTACCTTTTATAATTAAAAATATAACCATAAATTCTGCCATATTTTATTAATTCTTTATTATCTTTGCTAGATCTGCTAAGGCTTTGTTAATTTGATCAAAATCGATAACAACAGTTTATGCTGGATTGAAACCTGTTAAAATTAAATATGAAAACTTAGCTAATTCATTTTTTTCTCACAAACAATATATGTATGATCTATAGGCGTATTTTTTGGATGATTGACTTATTATGGTGTTTTTTAAGTAAGCATCCACTTGATCCAATATACTATTAATCAATAGTTTATTAAGGAATATTTTCCATTTTGGATGCATCATATTGTGTTCCACTTTCTTTTGCAACATTTGCTTTAACCCATAGGAAAAAATATTGAAAATCAATAAATTCTTCAGAATTACCTGGTATAAAAAATTCAATAGTAGTTTCATTTTCTATTGAAGTAATAAGGCGATAACAAATTAGATTAGGTGACAGAACAGATGCTTAATAGTATACATTTTTGATTATATCAAATTATGATTTTAATACTTCTGTTTCCAGGGGAAATATATCTCCTTAAGTACGATGCTTATTAATTGATTGTCGTTCAGAGACTGTTTAATAATTGTATCTTATTACTTAATTTATGTGTTTAGCTTTCATAAATCTTATTTTTTTCTCAAAACTTTATATTTTCTATCTCCAGATTGATGATGGGTTACATTTTTTAATAATTTGTCTTTTTTAAGCATAATTTAACATTTGCTACCTGTTCACCTTTGTTCAATCTTGACACTAGCTTTACCTAATAAAATGTTCCTTCCAACATCTAAAGTTTCTTTCCAAAGTTTTTCAAGGAAAAAAAATTTGTATCTAAAAATAGAAAAGGAGCCACAACCGCTTTGGAATGGTTTACCATGATTTACTAATAACTCATTTTGAAAATTGCCACCTAATTGTTTTTTGTAATAATCGTAATAGTTACACAAAACAACAGGTATTTATTTGATTACAAAACTTTTAATGATACAATGTGTAAATGTATAATACAAATGGCACTTAATAAGAATGCGACATTTTTTTAGTACTACTGTTATAATAACTTTTCAATTTTCCAACTGAATTAAATTTCGCCGAATATCAAGAAGTTGTATTCCAATTGTGTCAACGTTAAGAACTCTTACAGGATGGAATAAAGGTTATTTTAATTCTCACACTTCATTTCATTTTTTAATGGCCAACTATAGTTGGTTGCATAATAATATTGTAAACATAAATTATGTGAATTTGTCCATACAAGCCTGTATTATGTTTCGCTTTTCCATCATTAAAAGTTTGTGAATATTCGCTCCCAAGCATGTGAAACAAATAATCATCAAACTCTATATTAAATTTTTTGATTTCGGTTTTTTCTGTTTTTTGAATAACTTACTAATTTCACTTTTTTATTCGTCTTTTTATGGTAAAATCCTTTTGGGAGATTTTTGTTTGATACAATTGTTTGTTTATTTTTGATTTTTACTTTAAACTTTATACTCATATCATCTTGAATATATAATATATTTTATGGGTATATAATTTGAGCTAAAGCTAATTCATATTCACTATTTAATTTTATTGATTCAGGTAAATAAATTGAAGAATTTGATAAACTGCTATTTTTATATTTTGTATAGCTAGAATCACTATGCAAATCAATTATATGTTTTTTTGATACTGGTTTGACATCGTTTTAACTAATTAGTCATTTACAGAATAAAGTTCCTTTTTATAGAAAGAACCATCCAATAATTCTCCTTTTTATATTTCATGCATTAAATCATTAAAAGGGTTTGTAATCAACAAATTCTCAATTAAAAATAGTTCATTTGTCCATTTGTTTTCATATCTTTGTCCAAATGTTTTTTTAAAGTTTTTGTAATCTCAATGGAATATTTGGGTTTAATGTTTCTTTTTACTTAGAGTCTTCAATTTGGTTAAAATTTTCAAGAGCTTCTGTTTGATTTGTAAACATTTGAAGGTTTCAACTTTGGTCTCCTATGTGTAGTATTTATTATTAAAGGCTCTAACAATGCTGTCAATTTTTTTACGTGTTTTTTTGTATTATGAGCTGTCTTATACTTTAAAATTTTTTCTTTTATAGTTCGTATCCATCTTTCAGTTTATGCATTTTTTGTTTCCATCTTTCGCGTTTTACTAGTACTATATTATTGGTTACAAAAAAGTTTTTAAAGTGTGTTTTAACGTATTCTGTTCCAGAATCCGTTTACAAGAATTTTTGTTTTCTTTTACTTTTTCTTAAAACTATTTATCAGTTTTTTTATTTTTAAGTATGATTATCCATCCAAATTTTGATAACACCTCAATTGTCATTAGTAAATATTTTATATCATTTTTTCTTGATATTAAACTCATGTTTTCCAAATCAGACTGCCACAATTGGTCAATAAACCTAGTTAGCTTTGATTTTTTTTAAAAGTTTTGTGTGATTTTATTCAATGTGTTAGTTTTTTGGCTTTTGATCAATTGCTTAACATCTTTAAATTTAATATTTGAATCGAATTATTTTGCACTTTTAAATAGTTTATCGATTGATTCAAATGATTTAGGTTGTTTTTAATATCATAAAAAAATTTTCAAAATGGTTTTATGTGTTTTAGTAACTTGTCCATGTAACCTCTTTAAGATCAGAATTAAAATCACTATATAGAATGTTTATGACCAACTTATTGAACTTTTCCTTTGCAATTAATTTTTAGCTCTTTGGGCTCGAAATACAGTTGTGTTTTTCATTGTAGTGTCAAAAGATTTTTCAGGAATTGAAGTTTAATCTTTTGTAGGAGTAATTGTTAACGTTGGATTAAAGTCATTTATGTCATTATTCTTGTTTTTAGTTTGAGATTCTTTATTGAAATCATCTCTGTAAGGAAGATTTATTGTAGAATTTTCTAATACTATATTTTTCCATGTTTTTATAGAACCTTTGGTACTTGAATGTTTTAAATATTTCCATAATTCTTTTTAAAATTATTATAGTGATAATTATACATAATAAGTTTTGCATATTCCAAATAAATATAAATACGTTTGGTACAAATATATTGAGAATCATTGCAAATAAACTTTTTTAATCGATTCAATTATTATTAACTTTGCTACATTTAAATAAAACAAAAATTTAATTACATTTATTTACTTCAAGCAATATTTTCTTGAAAAATCCTTTTTGTCAATAATAGACAAATTAAATTTAAAATATAAGTAATGGTTTCACCAAAAAATATAAGGAATGTGCATTTTATTAGAAATTAATATTTATTATTTCTTTTTATTGTTATAGTTTTATGCAATAATTTAAGTTTTAATTAATATTTTCTTAAAATTTTAAGAACGACTGAAACAAACTTGCGAAACATATTGGTTAATATATTTAATAAAATATCCTAAATCCAAGTGATTAGTCGCGGAATTTCTTTTAAAAATTGCTACAATTAATTTATATAGAAAGGTGAAGAGTATATAGTTGTTGAGGAAATTTAATAATTTTTTTTTAAAGTTTAAAACCTATATTTTACACTAATTGTTAAAATTTCTAACGCTTTTTCGAATTTAAATAAACGTGACGCTCTTTTTATATGTCCATTAGTTGTTGCACATTCTATTAAATAAATTTGTTTCTCACTTATATAAGGTTTTGCGTTTAATATTTAATAAATTTATCACAATATTAAAAATTTCACTGTAAATAAATTTATTTTACATGTATACATTCAAAAATAAACAATAATAAATAAAATAGATGAGTAAAAAATAACACATTATTAAACAGTATTTGTGTATACAAAAATTAGGGTTTTATAAGGCATACGAAAAATATATTAAAACTTCAATTTTTTCTACTTTTTTCGATTTATGAACAATGCAAATATGCGGACTATCATAAGGAATTTAGGGTAACATAATCGTTATATGTTATAACGATTATAAATTATAGTATTCTTTTACTTTTATAAATTTAAACATTAAAAATTTTATTGATTGATTTATTACTGCCAACATTTTTTATAAAACTTTCTCTCTGTCAACAATAACGAAATTAAGTCAAAAGAAGTATCAATAGTTTTCACCAAAAAATATTGTATTCTCTTTTAAAAATATTACGCTCCATTATTATTAAATTTTTTGTTGCAATTTATTTTTATCAATTTTAAAGTTTTAAGGTTCTTTATATTTCGCTAAATTAATGTTGTTTTAAATTAGAATTCAAATTATCATAAACGAATTAAGTATATAATGGACTCCAATTTTGACATTAAAGCAGTTTTAACTCCAAATTATATAATAAAAACGGCTGGCAGTCATTTATTTAAAACTGGTTTATCACACTTTAAATTTGGTCAATTAAAGAGAAAACGAATTTTTAATCCTTTTCTAGTGTTTCTCGTCACATTGATTTTATGGCTAAAGATTATTTTGTTTTTATTTGTAAAGAATGAAAACCCCTTCATTCATATTCTGTATGGAGATTTTCCATATTTTTTAAGCATCAGATTTCATTATATCCTTACATTTTGTTTATATTTTTCAATGTCAATAATTTCACAATTAATTCATTTTTGGTATTATGTGAACAACAAAGTTCCATCATTTTTGAAACCTTTTGAAATGCTTTCTGGATTGATTTCTCCAGAAAGTATTGGTCTTAGTACTCAACGTCAAGTTTATGAATTGATAAAACATTCAAAGTTTCTCTTCTGGTTGTACGAAGTTATTGTTAATTTTTTTCTAGTTATCGCCCCTTTGATATCAATTTATCCATTTATTAATCATTGTTCTGCAATGCAATTTATAATGTTCGTAATACCATGGTCCATATTTTTCACTGTTGCATTAATTTATGTTTCCGCTATAATTTTAGTACAATTGATTTATTTTAATATAATATGCAAATATCTGAAAATTAAGTTAGAATCAATTAACAATTGTTTAAATTTAAAAGTAAACTCAAAGCCTAATTATATACGAATACATAAAACAATCAAATCATTTAATTCAATACACGGAGAGATTGGAGAATGCAATGACAACTATTGGTCGATATTCTTATTTTGGATTTGCGTTTTATTTACAGCATTAAACAGTTTATTTATTTATCCTCTAATATTCACAAAACTAAGTCCCAGCATACTAATAGTTTACATTTATGGTGTTTTTGTTGGTACCACTGTTATGTATTTTGCTCTTAACTCTGCCTCATCTCTCAATTTAGAGGCAAAAAAGTCTTACAAAATAATAAACAAATACTTTGTAAGATATAATAAGTATTTAGGATTGCAATCAAAATTCAAGGTTTTATAGATTTTCTTTAATTTTGGCTTTCATTAATAATTTATATTTTTAAAATTATAGTTACTTGCATTGATTGAAAAGACTTCGAAAAAGAAAACAGGATTTTATTGTTGGAAATTATTTCTAATAAATTATTTTAGATTTTATGAGGTATGGATTATAACTTCATTAATAAATTTAAATTACTATTTTAAATCTTAAATAATTGTTATATAATTATTATTTTCTTATAATTTGCAGATAATAGCAATAATATTGGGTTTCCTTATTAAAATAGTGCAGATCTCTAAGTAATATTGTACGAAATGAACTAATGATAATCACTTATAAGCTTATGGATCAATTAAATTCGTAATCAAATACGTGCACCGTTAGTTTGACACCGTTTTATGTTGTTTTATTTGTACAATGCAATATCACAAAACGAGATAAATCACAGTTTATAGTGAAAACTTTTATACCCACGTACCTGTGCATCATTTTACACATTTTCACGTTTTCATTTAGTGACTGAACTGTGCAAGTAAAAAATTCTTTTAATTTATATGACTGCGTATCAGAGAACCGCGATATGTAAGTTTTTACGCGACTGAGTTCGCACTCTTTTATAATCAATTTTGTAATGAATAAGTACTATGAATTGGTTACGCCAATGATTAAAGCTTTTCTATTTGTTTTTTTTTATTTAGCGCTATCAAGGCTGCAAAATTTTCATACTTATGGTGTTCTCTACTGCGGATACCGTTACGTACAGATAGACGGACTGTCATATTAAAATCCATTAGCTCGCCTTTAACTGTGGTGATTAGAAGAATGTGATTCATAGAACCTACTAGATATCCTCAAATTAAAAAGTTTCACTATTTTCAAAAATCGTTAAATAATTAAAACATTTGCATGAGCTGTAATGTCAAACTAAAATAAGAATTATTTAAATTGACGAGTTTTAACAATAGAAGCGATAAATATTTAAATGGATAAGCTTTGTGAGCTTATGATTAGCTTATGATAATACACAATAAAAAATTCTTACAAAATATATTTCGAAGTTCACATAAGTATTGCACACTTTTTTGAAACATAAATAAATAGCATGCAAACTATATTTTGAGAATTTTAAATGGAATAAAACCACTTTTTATCCCCTTTTCTCCTTTAAGTAGAAAACGATTGTATGAACATTTCTTTGGAAAACCTACTTTTTAGAGGTTTGCACTGTTTAAACTTTGTTTTAAATTTTATGTGATATTTTGAACTTAAGTTTAAATTAGAAGTTCAAGCTCATTCCATCGATTTTTGAGCTTAATATCAATAGATTCAAGCTCAAGCTTTTTAAAATTGAGATTTCTGCCATCATAAATTATTTAATAAACAATAAACATAATTTTTTGATCCTTAAAACTTGATAACCGTATCAGATTCACAGGCATAATAACAAAATTAATTAAATAATTTTGGACAATTAAAAAAATTTTAATATAAAGCCATTAGTGAATATTTTTTGCATCAATATTGACTTAAGTATTTGAGTATGTAAATCAAAAGTTTTAAATGTTTTAAAATATGAAGATATTTCTCCGTACAATTAGTATTTTTGTAGCTCATTATACAAAATCTTAAATTTAACATTTTCTTCAGCATTATCTGTAACTTGAAATAAGCCCGACTTCGGCGGCCGCCCACAGCTTCACAAACTAACTTCTCAAACTCGACCCAATTCTATCTCCACCACCTCGAAACCCCCCGACTTGCACTCCTCTCTTTAAGCTGAATCCAACGATATAGGGGTCGAGGGGGTGCATCCACCAGGGGAGGCGTCTATAAAGGGATACACACACATACAACTTTGAAATATGTATATATGATAACAATAAGTGGATAGTCGCTACAAAACGATAAGTTTAAAATCAGTTAGAATTTTTTTTAAACCTATCTAAATTTAACCCGACGTTTCTATAGTAATTCTTTTTCTAACCGTTTTAATAAATATAACAGGATCGACAAACTCATAGATTGCTCGAATTTTAATAGATTATGCAAATTATTGTCACATTAAACAGGACTTGTTATAAATATTTACATAAAATCTATGTTGATCTCTAGTAATTAAATAGATCCTAGAATTTTTAACCGAAATATTGGCTGTAGATAAAAATTATTTAATTAAACGCTTATTTTCAAACTCAGAATTTAATAAGTTCACATTCTTTTCAAAGCAAAACACATTTTTATTTTAATTGAACAATGAATTGAAGATTGTAATTAAACGTTTACTTTATTCATAGTGATAAGTTATGTTGGTTCCATTTAATTTAATTTTGTAAAATTTGTAAAGTGTTAATGTCACGAGTTTATCAATTATATTATATTATTTTGTGGTAACAATTTATAAAATCTATTATTAAACAATTTAAATATTTAAAATATCATAAATAACCATGAAAATTGTAACAAAGATTTCCTGGAGAAGTGATCCATATTGTGAAGAATAAAGATTACAAAAAGTATTAATTAAAACGTTAATTCATTTATCAAACTAAAATATTGTTGAAAATACATTTAATAAATGGGCGAACAATACAAGAACGTAGGAGAACGTGACGGAGGGAGGGAGAGAGAGAGAGAGAGAGAGAAGAAGCGATTTATATATAATAAGGATAGTATTCATAGTTTAAGAATAGGAATAGAATAGAAATGCGCGCATTACGACACAAAATGTATAATAGGAATATAATAGAAATATAATTTTCAGTATAGATATTGAACATGAAATTATTAGTTCAATGTTTAATAAATAGTGGTATTGAAAAATATTTATGAATTGAATAGAAATTCTCGAAAAAATGAAACGAATAGAATATGATTAGAATGTGAACAGAAAAATAATAGAATAGGAATTGAATAGAAATTATTTTAAAATTATAGAATTCAAAAGGAATAGAAAATAAATATATTTTGAATTTAAAGTATAGAATTTTAACAGAATATAATTATAAAAGTTAGAATATAAACTTTTTGTCATTCACTCTTTATGCTCAAAAGTTGTGAGTAGTGGAATCTGTTTGAACGTGAATACTGCATAACCACACTTTCGCGGTTGCTTTGGTTCTCTTTTTTTAAGCGAATGGTTAATTTATGAATTATTTCTGGATAAAAAATTAATTAATCTTAATTACAAATGTGTTAACATACATATAATACACTGGCAATTAAGAAATGATTACTAATATAACAAATAATGCCAGTTTTGTTATCACAGCTATTAATTAAACAATTGATTATTTGCAATCGTTGAGGTTTTGATTAATTTTAATTAAAATGAAAATTTTTTGCTTTATATTTTAATTATAATTCATA
>JAQIXJ010002638.1:0-15187 GCA_034700185.1 Phthiracarus laevigatus | reverse complement strand
TTATTCTGTTATATCGGAGGTCTGTGTGGAATATGGTTTGGTGTATCTAATTATTCTATTCGTATATTATTTAATCAAAAGAATTATTTTAGACTTATATTTATTATAAATTATATTTTGATTTTTATTTACAGAAATGTTTATAGAAAGATAATTAAAATCTATAACTTTTTAAAAATAATTCTTAATCAAATATTTATTAATTTTATTACATTCAATATTTACAATGTAACTGAACAAATCTCAAAAAATTTTATAAATATTCACAATAAAAAAATCTAATTTTTAACTTAAATAATTAAATTCCTGAATTATTTAAACTTATATCTAACAGTTATATTAATTAATTTAGGTTTGTATCAAAAATAATATTTTTATTTTAAGTATTTGAATATTATATGTTCAAAATACAGATAAATTTTCAATATCAATGATTAAGCATTGTAGACGTGTAAACTATGAATTAGCGACATCTAAACACTAATTATCTTCTTAGAGAAAACAAGGTAGACTTGGAGGTATGTGTAGATCAATCAATACGGAGTTAGTTTCATCAACCAAATTGACTTTGAACAAGCATTAGAAGTGGGTAAACTATGAATGATCGAAGGCTTATAACTAATTATCTTCTTAGATGAAACAATGATAGACTTGGAGGTATGAGTAAGCTAATCACTACGGAATCGATTTATTAAACAAACTTATTCAGCGATTGCACTAATTGGACGAACAATGGTTTTCAAGTTATTTTTAAATAATAATATTACATCATTGTTAATAATTCAATTGATATATTTGATGAATTGTTTTAAATAAATTTTTTATTTCACTATTAAATGACCTAAAATACAAAACAATAATGCTTTGTGGTACGAGAAATAAGACTCACATAGATTAACTTGTCTATGTATTCTTTGTAAATACTAAATCGATTTGAGTATTTCCATTAGTTGTAACACCTGTATTAACTAAATTAAAACCAAGGTAATCCATAAAATTTATAAATTCATTGCTTTGATCGCTTAAGATGTTTAAATTGAAATCGCCAACGACTATTGTTTAATCTCGTTTTGTGCATTCCATACAGTTTTACAAAAAAGTCTTTAAATCAGGGTTCGCTTTTCCAATGGAGTTATAAACTAATATTATATGAGGATCTTCAACATTTATACTCTGCTTTTAAAGATTCCATAATGTACACGCTAAATTTATGAATTGTTTTGTCCTGGTTATTTTTTTCTTCCATACACACTTTTTCTTGTTCCTTACAACTATCTACAATATCCGTAACGTCATATAGATAATAAATGCCTTTGTAGCATTTTTCATAATTAATTATTTGTTCTCGAAAAATTTTCGTTTTATAGTATTATTAATTAAATCATTAAATTCCTTGTTCAAATCGTATTATTTTTAAGTTCTTTCTTTTCTCCAAATATTCGGCTCGATTTTTTAACAATAAAACTTCACCCAATTCGTCTTCAATTTCATAAATAACTTGATCTTCGTTTTCACTAATATTCAACTTTCACTTAGTGTTTTTTTGGCCTTTGTTTAAATCTCTTATACATCGAAAAAAATCAGCTAAACATAAATCATTTAAAGTATCAGGACCCATGCAATAATAATCTTATTCGCCATGTTGGTAGATATCTTTAGAGTCCACTTCTAATTCTTTCAAATCTTTTTTGCTTTAAACTATTTTGTCTCGTTACGAATGTAATTCGGTATTGATAAATATATGCGATCGACTGCTTCGAGAAACGTCCATTTATAGTAAGTGGTACACTGATTCCTGAGCAGATACTTAAGTAGCTCTCATATATCTATCGCCAATTACTTTTACTTTGTCACTAATACTCAGGTTTTCAGCTTTAACTTCTTCTTCAGCTTCTCTCAAAAGCTTTGTCATACCTCGATCAGGTTTGTTTAGACAGTTTAATATATATTGAACGCAACTGTAAGGATCGAGAATATACTGAAATCTAAATTCGCTCTAAGTAATTTTAAAATATCTTGTTTATAACTATTGACTGTAATATCTTTTAATTCATGTTTCAAAAATTCCTTCGGGTTTTTTAATTGCGCTCGTGATGCTTTAATGTAATGATTAAACGATAAATTAGAAATTTCCAAAAAGTCATTAAATCGAAATTTCAACTAAATTTTTATCACATTTTTTATTCCGTTTCTCCAAATCAAGAAGTGTTTGTTTTATGTAATCATACTTAATAGCGAACTCCTCATTTTCGTTTTCTAAAGGTTCAAGTATAACAGTTGATGGCATAGGTATATGAGGAAAATTGAAATGGCAAAGTATTTTATCACCTTTAAATTTCATACATGATTTCGAGTGTCCATGAGTTTGCAGTTGTATAAGGTTAGGATTAATCGAACTTTCTGCAGTAATATATTTATCGATGAATGATGTACATGCTTGGATTGACTCTGGATTATTTCTATTTTAAATCGGTGCGTTTAATAACCATAATAAACAGTGAACGTGTGGGCTACCGCGATGTTGAAATTCAAATCTAATATAAAAATCAATAATTGGATTATAAGAAAACTGACATTTTGTATAAAGTCACATGTCGTTGGTCAAATGATCGTTTAAAAAATAGAGGACTTTGTGAAGCTAATGTAATGCATTACAAAAATTTTCCAAATCGCGGCGTGATCCGATGATGTGTGATTATGACCAATGGCATTGCCTATCAAAGCCATTCGAACCCTTGAGGCTTAGAAACAGCACAACCCCTAACAATCAGACATATCCTTAGCAACCGTACGACGTTAGCAACTGTTGATAGGGTTTGCTACCACTATTAGTTTTTACTCGTTGACTTCTATACCGTATATTCACTTTTAAAGCTTAAAGTTTTATAAAAATTAATTTACAGTTAAAATGCAGTGTTTTTCTGTTTTATTTTTTAGCATACATTACATGTGAAGCACTTACGTAACTATTATAGTATATGTTCTGCATTGTTCACACAGCAATAGTTCTATCGCTAGTGACACACACCGACAGACGGGTGTTGTATATTTGTGATAGACATATACATCACAACAAGTAAAACATATATTGATAATCGTATTTTGTATGTTAACTAGAAATTTTAATGAGATATATTAATTAGAATATATATTCAAATTGTTTACAAAAGAATTAATTGTCAATTATTTGACAAACAATTCGTGTCACACACTTAATTAATATTAATGACAATAAGTGAATGGTATTCGAATTCAAAAATTGTCAATCGATAACATTGAAGTTGTATTTGTATTAATAGCGAAATCTTTATCGCATAAATCAATTTAGAGTAGAGGTTATGTATGACTTGATTGAAACTTAGAAAGGATAGCTATTATTAATTTTTAATAAAAACTATAAAAACCAAATGAAGTCTTTCGGCTATAAATGTTTTCACTTTTATCGTCAATAGTTTTAATAGTTTATAATTGTTAACTTAAGTTTGAAAATAATATTAAATAAATGACAAATGTATAATAACGAATTAATACACATTTGTGAGAAATGCATTTATAATAGCAATTCATTTAAGTAAGTTTTAAGTGAACTCTTTTCAAAAATATAACTGACTTAAATAATAATTTTACTTTATTTTAGGATTATAGTCAGTGTATAAATATTATAAAAGTTCATATTTGTTTACGCGTAAAAATACAGATCTTAAATATGAATAAAATATGGAAAGTCAAAAATAGAGCCAAATATTTATTGAAATTACTTTGCTTTAGTATAATGTGTACACAAATAATAAATATAACTTTAATCTATTTTACGTATCCATTTGATGTTCACATGTATTTAGAAAAACTGGAGAATGATTTGCCATCAGTTTCGTTATGCTTTATTTTTGAAAAACATTGTGTATTTAATAATATCCAGATTACTTCTTTAGATTCCGAAAAAGTAATTTATATCAATAAGAATGTTTTTAACATAACTCTTCAATCGAAATCATTTGTATGCAAATTATATGTAAAAAATGATAAACAATTATTAAATTGCGATTCGATTACAAATGTTGAACAAACGTTTAAACTAAATATCGGAAGAAAATGCTTTACTTACTTCAATAAGAAAAAACTATTTGAAACATATTACTCAATAAATAAGTTTATAAATTTTATTGAATTTTCATTGAATCGTAGTTTCCTTGTTAATCATAATTGCATAAAAAAACAAAGGTAAGATGAGAAATACAATTAAAATTATCTAGTCTTTACAATTTTACCTTTGTTTTAATAATGAACTTGTTATAATATATTAACTTTTTCTAAACAACGTTTTTATTTCCCAAAACTCAAGTAATGGATTATCCTATTATACTTTATCGTTGCAATCTGCAAGTTCAGGATATTTAAATATATTTAACACTAATAGTTTCGGCTATTATACTGATACGCAAAGAACGGTAGAATTCAGTAAATCAAAAGTGTTATCACTTAAATCACCGCACAGTACGGATTGTGGAATTAATTTTGATGAATCGGATAAAAACAATTATGTTTATTATGAAGAATGTTTCAATGAATGTGTCAATAATTATTATATTAAACATTTTAACTATATTCCGATTTTCGTACACTCAAAATATGGGATAATCAATAACGATGTATTATTAAAGAATAATTCTGGTTTTGATTCCGTTAAATTTATTATAAACCGTACTAATCAAACTCCAACAGAATTAAACATAAAATGTAACCATTGTAAAAGAAACTGCATTCAAGAGTATTATACCTCCACATTATTAAACGAAATACAGATTAACATTGAATATAATAATACGCTTAAAATAATGCCAAGTTTGAGACCGGTATTAGTTTATGAAATGCGATCGAAATACACATTCGTGTCATTTGCATCAAATATCGGTTCATTATTATCGTTATGGTTAGGCGTGGCTGTCATTGATATTTATTTCATTTTTAAACTCGTTCTCCATTACTGGAATCAGTCGATTAAATATTTATATAAAATATGTAAAGATAAATTAAATTTGTGGTTTGGACAACATTTTATTGTAACAGTTATTGTTAAATTTTTAAATACGTTTAAGGAGTTTATTCAATATATATATCACTACAATTGGAAGCTATATTTTAAAATTATTTGTATAATCGTCTTCACTTATCAGTCATTAGAATTATCGATTGATTATTTATCATTCAAAACCGCAGTTAATGTTGAATTTAATTTTATATACGATGAAATTACATTTATATCTCTAAAACACGTTCCATCAATTTCTATATGCCATGACATTCCAATTTGGTTTAAAACAAAATATTATAACTTTTCCGAATTTTTAACAAATTTCGAAAAACTTTATAAACCTTTATATAAATGTGGTTTATTTAATGCAGAAGACAAGCCTAAATTATGCGATAAAATAATCCCACGATTAAGTATAAAATCGGAAAAAGACCAAATTTGTTTATCTAATCTAAATAGAATGGAATTTAAATTGAATAATAAAGTCAGTAATATTAATAAATTAGAGACATATTCGTTGTTGAAATATCGTAAAAATGTTAGAAATAACCGATCGCAGGCATTTGGTGATTCTATAAGTCACCTCAACAAGTTATCGTTTGCAATTTTGTTATACGACATTAGTGAATCTAATAATATTTCATTTTATATTAACCCACAAACATCTATTAATAATGTTAATTATAACAAATATATAAGTGTCACTTCAACAAAATTGGATTTGAATATTTTAAAAACCCATATTAAACGCTTACCACCGCCTTATGATACTAATTGTCGTGATTATGGTTACGGAACTCGCGAACAGTGTATAAGTGATTGTCTCTTTAATCACTATAACGATCAATATGGATGTATACCTTTGTACGACTCTTCACTCAATTTAATAGTAAATAATTATTATTCACAGACATATAAATTTTGTGATTCTTTTGAATCGAGAAAAATTACTGCAAAATCAAAATACAAACACTGTATATGCGATAAAACTTGTTTGATTTCATGCAATGAAGAATATTACTTCGTTGATATAGTATTACCTTTTATACCTTCGAAAGTAAGTTTATTTAACCATAATTTTTAATTATAAATGAATAATTATCTGTCATTAGTTGTCTGACCTGAATTAGTTTTATTAAAATACGGAATAATAGATATAAAAACTTGACAAAAAATGAATATAACATTTTTTTGTTGTTGCTATGTAAATATAATTATGAAAGTTAACAAACATTTTTATTTAGCCTTCTTTTAAATTCACCGATATCTGACTAAGACAACGGAATTTAATAGGATTATAATTAGTTATATTAATTACATTATATTAGTTATATTAATTATATTAATTATATTAATTATATTAGTTATATTTAAATTAAAAAAGCACAAAAAATTGTCATAATAAAGTCAAGATTAAAATAATCAAGGATAAATCAATGACAAAAAAAAGGTCAGGATAGGGAGATAGCTGCTACTCTTTTTATATCAAAATAGTCAAATTTTAATAAAAATATGCAAAATATATTGTGAAAGATGACTAAATTTAAGCAAAAATAGGCAAAATTAAGTTAGGATGATTCCATTTTTATATTACGTAAGAAAGTTTATGGGAATCGGATCAACAGTTAAAATCAGATACTAATTCGTAAGTAGACGTTGTACAGTTTGCATTGGTAATGTTTTAGGCCAAAAATAAGGTACAAATTGTAGCTCCAAAAATCGGGTACATTGGGCGAAACGCAGGTCAAAATGGGCAAATAATGGGTTTAATGGGCCAATATTTAGGTCAAATGGGAAAAACAGGCTCAAAATGAGAAAAATTAGACCAAATTGTTATCGGGAGCCCATTTTTTTATATCAAAACAGGCAATTTACAATTTATGTCGAAAATTGTAAAAACAGGGTAAAATTGCGAAAATTGTGAACGGGATATTCCGTTTTAAAAATCACATTATGGGCAAAATGAGATAAAAACAAACAAATAAACTGAACGGGAGATACCATTTTAATAGTAACATTAGGCAAATATGGCGAAAATAGGATAAAAATAGCCAAAAATTTAAACGGAAGATATAAGAACTATAATTATCAAAATTGAGTAAAAATAGCCAAAATTCTTGGCGCAATCTTCCGAAATTAAAAGTAAAACGTTAAAATTAATCAAAATAATATAAAATAATTGAAGAAAGCGAACGAAGAAAACGATCGACCAAAAAATTACTAAAATTAACTTTACAAAGTCAGATAATATGACCGTATCGATCTTGTTATATACTATAACTTACTTCAATCTTTATTGCAGAGACTTTCTATGAAAAATTCAACTTTATTAAAAGTTTCAATGAAAAATTATTACTACCCTATATTTTCATATAATCCACTAATAAATTTAGGTGATTATTATGTGTCTTTGGGTGGATTAATAGGACTTTGGAATGGTTTATCATTATACGATTTAAAATTTAAAATTATTATGCTATATAAAATTCTATTACTAAATTTTAAAAAAACTAAAAACATAACCGTGAAAATTAAAGCTACAAGATTTTACCAAAAATTTTGTAAAATATTAAAGGTGAGTAATAAACTGATTAAATAAAAAATTTTACAAATATTTTTATAACTTTAGTTATTGGCAGTTGCGATATTTTCAATTTATCTATTAATTCATCCGATAATGAAAATAAACAGTTATTTGAAGTTTGAAACTGAATTTAAGATCTCAGTTAAGCTCTGCGGTGTCGATAAGATTCCAATTCCTGCTGTGACCACTTGTTTCCATCCGTTAATCATAAAATTTTTTATTGAAAATTATATGATAAAGTTTCCAAATCGAACTGAACTAATTCGTTATAATAATCAAATTCTTTATAAGTACACACATAATGATAGCATTTTACATAAAAATAAAATTTTAAAAGAGTTCAACAAGGAATTTATTAAATTTTTAATAACACCTCAGTTTTTGAGTGAATGGAATAATTCTTATAATATTTACGGCGAAGATTTTTGGAAAATATTTCATACAAATTTTGGATTCGTGAGAATAAGGGATATAGAAAATCGAATACATCTTCAAAAGTGTGTAACATTTTTACCAACCGATAGTAATAATTTAAAACCTTATTATTCAAAACCGGTTCGGGAAAATGTTTTCGCTCAATTTACGTTAAAATACAAAATACAGTTTAATGCTTTTATTCATAGTTCCCGACGATTGATGCCATCGTTATCAAAACAATACAATATTGTTAATTGGGTAATAGTCACTGCTAATCATGAATTCACTTTAATATCATATGTTTCGACAACATATTTGAAGTTCCCATATAAGTCTGAATGCAGTGAATATAAAAATAAAAACTTAAAACATTTTGGTGCGAAATCATTTGAACACTGCATGAGAAAGTGTCTAATTATTAAATGCGAAAAAATAACTAAATGTCAGGTTTGGTTTATCGATGGAATTATATCTGATTTGGACGATAATACTATTAATTCAACTTATTGTTCACTAGAAAAAGTTTATAAATGTGAAAAATATATTCCAATGTTATTTAAAAAATGTAGAAAATTATGTCCAATTGATTGCACTAATGATCACTTTTATATAACATTGGACAAGCCATCAGAAATTAGAACGTGGCCTGCATTTAGAGTTTATTTTGATGAACAGAATATAATTCAATCGTACGATGAAACAGAATTGGAAACATTTGAAAGTTTATTCTGTTATATCGGAGGTTTGTATGGAATATGGTTTGGTTTATCCATTTATTCTGTTCGAAAATTATTTAACCGAACAAATTACTTTAGATTTGTTTTGATTATTAATAATATTTTGATTGTATTTATTCGTTACATAATTATGGTTTGTAAATATGTTAAATTGCAAATGAATTACATTTATTTTCATTATGTTTTGTGTAACATCTTTAATAACAAATAATCAATAAAATCATTTATAATATTTAATTAAACCAAACGTTTATTTATTATTCATGTAATAATTAAGAAGTTAAAAATAGATAGACAAAAGCTTACAAAATCGTTTATTAATCGGTTGAAAAATTCTTTTATTATAAAAATGAGTTATAATGAAAAATCTTGTAATACTTAATCACCACATAACTTTCATTATCTTTAGTTTTTTTGCATACTTATAAACAGGCTTATGCCACTTTTGCCAGTTTCCTGTATATAAAATTATTTAATGGCGTCATAATACATACTAGACTATGAAATTGTGAAAATTTTAAGGCCCTAGCCCGATGCACGCCCGATAGACTTGAGCCCGAGTACGACAAAAGCCCGATAAATTTTTTTATTCATAGCCCGATCCGGCCCCATTTACATAAAAAATTTTAATAACAAATGACCAAAATATCATTAATAAATGACCAAAATAGCATTTAAAAATAGAATTTATATTTCTTTAAAAATTACTTTAAGTTTAAAGTATAATGTCTTTTTCTTAATATTATCATTTTCTACGTCTTTCTTAGTTTATTTTGTCAAGAAATTTTAAAATATTTTGAAAAATAAATTATTAGCAATTTTTGGAGGTATTGGGAAAATATTTTGATTAAGGGGTATCAAAAACTATTCAGAAACCATATTATGACGGTTTCGGGGAAAATAGCATTTATTAGCATTTATAGCTTTTAAAGCATTTATTATTAAAAGTAGCAGTTTATAGCATTTATAAATGGAGTTGAAACGGCTCAATGCTATGTAATTCGTGCTCATATAACAATTATATGATTTTAATTTATGATATAAAAAAGAAGCAAATGCTATCTTTTTGACTCTCTAATGATAAAGTAACGATTTTTTAGAAAAATGTTATTATAAAAAAAGACTTATACTTTAATCTTAAAATAACTTTTAGAAAATATAAATGCTATTTTTAAGCTTATTTTGGTCATTTATTAATGTTATATATAGTGCTATTTTTTGTATGCTATAAATGCTATTATTTTTACTCTCTAGTTATTAATAATCATACAATAACATCATCTTATATGAGCTTATTTTTAAACGCCACAAGCTTTAGTTCTATCATAGCTTGAGTTAAAGATTATTTTATATTCCTCGAATTTTTTCGAATAGTCAATACGAAAAATAATTAAATATTTATTTGAAATTCATTTTAAATTGTTTTTGGACACAATAAAAGAAACATTAAAATGTAATTTTAAAAAGATTTTATAATCCAAAATGATTGTATGTACATATATATACAGTATATTAATCAATTCGTTACATTTTAGAAATGCTTATTGAGAAATATATTCGTAAATTGAAATGGATTTTAAAGAAATATGCAATGACTTTCATGTGTTCGACTTTATATATAATATTTATATGAAGCCCACATTTACAAGAATAGGATTTATAAATCGCATTATTTTTACGTGTTGGTTGTGTACAGATCCACTAACTGTAATCGTAAATTTCTGTTTTTTCAATCGTGAAAAAGAAAACTGTTTATTACGGCGATATCATAAGATATCTTGGAAATAAAGACACAAATATCACCGTTGTTTTGCTTATTATGCCAATTATGATTCTATGGATCAGTGTTTTCGTTTAACCAAAATGATTAAAATTATGGTACGATAATATGGATTACCTATAGAAACATACGTCACCCAAAAAATATTAAAGTTAAAAAAATTTTAGAAAAAGATGATAAGAATATCCCTTAAAGATTAAGATTAAGGATTAAAACTTACACATATACTGTACAACAAATATTGGATAAATACTAATATTTATTCACATTATTATAATCACTAGAAACCTGTTTGCAGGAAATGCCTAGGGATGTGCATAAAAATTGGTTTCCGTGAAAATATTAGTTGCTAATATTATATGCCAATACAAAAATAATATTTATCCAATCTTTGTGGTATTCTTTTCATCATATTAGTAAGTGTTGGTACATTCGGTATATAGATATAAATTAATTAAGTAATTTTTTAAACATTGCAAGAGTGTAGCGTTGAGTTCATCAAAATGGATTTTACTGATATCTGTAATAATTTTCAAGTTTTAAAATTTATATCAAATATTTACATGAAGCCTAGTTTTACCAAAATTGGATTTTTAAAACGAATTAGTCTGGCGTGTTGGCTGACGGTTGACCTAATCATAATAATCGTGAATTTAAATTTTATTAATAGAAAATCGGAAAACTATATTTATTACGGCGATATCATTGCTTTTCTTGGAAACAACGACACACATATCACTGTAGATCTCGCAGCGTTTTGCTATGGAATTATGCCAACTATACTCCTATGGGTCAGCGTTTTCACCAAACAAACCGATTTAAAATTATGGTACGATAACATGGATTATTTATGGAAACATACGTCACCCAAACTTATCAAAAAGTTCCAAAGATTTGTTCTTAACTACCGTTTTATTGTAATAATGATAATACTTGCCTATGAAACTGTAATGATTCTGGCATTAATGCCACCATTGTTTCGTATATTTATCTACCCTTCGACCAAATTTTTCGTTTACCTCTTTTACTATATCCATATGGTTATCTGGGGATTACCATTACATATAATTCATTATTCAATGTTTGGATATTTTATGATTACATGCAAAGCGCTTGTTATCAGATTTAAGCGCAACAGAAAATTAATTTATGGCCTCAACCAAAACAAAAACACAGAAAACGTTGAACGAATTTCAAAAAAATTATTAAAATACTATCAAATCTGTTCGCTGGTCGAAGAAGCAAACAAATTCTTCAACATATACATTGGCTTAATATACATATCATTCATTCCTTGCGCGTGTAATTTAATAATACGGTACATTTTATAATAAAATTAGAGCATTGCTCATTGAAATAAGAAACGTGTTTAAACACTAATAAATAGGGTGTCCCAGAGTGTGTCGGTCTGGGGAGGGGTTACTTTCCGACTTCAAAATTTTAGGGGGGGGGAGGTTAAACTACTCGGATTTAAGCGACAATTTTTTTGTCATCAGACAAAAACCATTAAAAAACAAGCTCGAAACGGTCATAATATCTAACTTTGTAAAATTAGTTTTAGTTAGTATATGGTTGCTAGCTCTCTCCGTTCGTTCGTTAACATTTCAATATTTCGTTTTCTATATTATACAAGCCACGTTAGCGGCAGATGCCAATTAAAGTTTTGAATTATATTTAGTTATTTTAACATTTATTTTGACTTTAAACCTGATTTTTAACCATTATTAGCCTAAAAATCAATTAAATATCGCCAAAATGTGGAAGATGCCACTGAATTTTTAACTTAAAGTTTTGGCTATTTCTGCCAAGGTTTGCGACATAAATTTCCCTTTTTACAGCTAATAGCGGCTGATGCCACTCTCATTGTATTTCAAATTTTGGTCATTTTGTCTAATTTTTGCACATTTTTCCAGTATTTTGACCTTTCTTGTCACTTTTTAAGGCAAATAGCGGCAGATGCCACTGAAGATATTATCTTATTTTTGGCAATTATTTGCCTACTTTGATCCAATTTGATCATTTTTGACACCTATTTTGCCTGTTTCAACCTTATATTGGCTCAATCTTGGCCATTTTTGACCTTTTATTTTGACAGTTTTGTGAATATTTTTGTTCATTGTGACATATTTTTGGCTTTATTAAACTGAAAATCCCTTAATTAACATAAGAAATCGTTAAATTCCCTTAATGAGAATAAGAAATTGGTAAAATCCCTTTATTAGAGTAAAGATCAAAATCCCTTTATTAACATAAGAGTGTGCACATCAGATAGACAGACGGAAAGAAAACCCAAATCCATATATCTGTCAGTCAGATAAAAAATTTCCCCCATAGAGTTGTCAATTTTCATTTTTTTAGGTAGGGGGGTCAACTTTTTGAGAATTCTTGGGGGAGGGGGTTAACCCCTCCAGACTCCCCTCTGGAACACCCTGCTAATAAAAGTTTCCTTACATTTAGAGAAGTCTACTTTTTTTTTAAAAAAACGCGAGACTAGTTTTTAGTCTTAACTAATTTTGTAAAGGTTTAATTTTAATGCTTTAACCCTGTATTTTGAATATTAAGATCCTACTGATGAGCGAAAGACTGTCATATTCTCATATCGGTTTCTCAGTTTTCAATTTATATAAAATCTCGAATGAAACCATTTTCAAGGTAATTATAAAAGAATATACTTATAAACTATTTATTACACTTCCCTGTGCAGCTAAATATAAAGTTGCTAAATAATTTATATTCATTATTTAACATTATCATGGATATTAAATATATCCATACTTTTCTGTCATATATATTAATATATGATATTGTATTCGCTTACTTCCATAATCGATTAAATTGTTTATATAAAGTTATAATTTGATTCCTATTATTGTATTAAAATATTTGAAATATATAGCTTGCGTTATAATAAGTATTTATATATATTGCCAATCAATTGCAAAATTAGTTCAATTTTGCTGATGAAAGTGATAATGTTCACTGAAAGCTACAAAAAACTTCAAATTTGTTTGATATATTTTTAAAACTCTGTCAAAAAATTTAATATTGTATTTACATAATATCATGGATATGTTTAATAAAATTATATTCAGTTAACTAGGGATGCATGCCAAACATTTGGCGCAAATTAATAGATAGTTAACCACCCCTTTAACACCCCACGCCTTCTACATCCATACGCTTACATCTGCATAAGGGCTTTGCCCTACACTTGCGTCTTATGTAAGCAATATCATAGCTATAACTATGATGGGTACATAAAATAATTACAACGCTCATATGCACATTGGACCTTGAGGTTTGAAGGATTAGATTGTCTATTTTTCTGACCTCCCACTGAGCCTTAAAGGAGTTATTAGCAGTTTAAAATCAGATATGATGTGTATATTCATTGAGTATTTTGTGATTGACGTAACAAAATTTCAATACGGTGTCCCAGAGGAGGGCTGACCCAGGGTAACCCCTCCCCCAAGATTCTCAAAAAGATTTTTATTTAAAAAAAGAAAATGAACAATTCAATGTATTTTTAATGCTTTTTGGCCGATGGCAGTTGACAACCCTCCCTCCTTTAAATTTTGAAAAGTTCGAAAGTAACCCAATTTTCTGGCGTCTGTGAATATACCGACATTTAATTGATTTTTTAACGCATTATCTGACACCGACTAATGTTAATTTGTTTTGCTTAAATAAAGCAGGATATTCCAGAGGGAAGTGGACGGTGTAATTGAGTTTGAAAATTTTCAATCTTGAAATAAAAACTTTTCATGAAAATGGAAAATTTTTGCTGAAATTTATTGCTTAAATCCGATGAGTTTAACCAGCCTAGAATTTTGAAAAAATCCGAAATAAGACTCCCTCCAGACCTTCAAAGTCTGCGACAGTCTTAAAATAGTTTATTATTTCTCGAAACAATTTATAAAGTTTATATCGAATTTTGTTTTTATTGAATAGATCTTAACGATCACAATCGCGTATTTCTCTGTATTACTCGGTGTGGTTAAGTCACAACAAAAACAAAACTGACATAATAAATAAAACTCAAGTTAAATGGAATTATAATATATTGTTTGATATCTTATAATTTACATATCGTCGTCTAATTTGTTTAGAAAATAAAGAATAAATGTTTTAGTTTAGAAATTATTGTAATAAAGTAAACTTTAAATAATTTAAAATTGTTTTAACCAATAAACCATGTTTTTGATGATACAAAATAAAATGTAATTTTGCCGATTATAAGTTATTGATAATTAATTAAAATCGAGAATAACAAATTATTAATAATTATATCTAAAAATAACTAAAAATGAGCTTTTAATGTTTACAAATTTGTCCATAATTGTCACTTATAAAATTTTGAGAATTATTTGTTGCTTTTCTTTTCAAATTAACCCTTAAGGCCACTAACCACTAGACCACTAGCACCTATACAGTATAGCGTTGCTATTAGTAACGCGTAAGTCACTCGCACGTTAACATTTGTCTAACGTGTTATATCAGTAGAGCCGCCGTTTTCAGGATTATCCTTTTTCTATTATTAATATAATTATTTCTGGGAATATAGTATATGAGCACGAATCACATAAAAACAAGCATTTTGACACCCATTTGTTGTTCCTGAAAATCCTGAAATTTGC
>JAQIXJ010002637.1:0-15191 GCA_034700185.1 Phthiracarus laevigatus | reverse complement strand
TAGGAGAACGTGACAGACAGAGAGAGAGAGAGAGAGAGGAGAGAGAGAGAGAGAGAGAGAGAGAGAGATCATTCTTTTATATAATAAAGGATAAAGGATTATATAGATGTTCAAATGTATTTTTTAAGCGAATACAAAATCATAGTTAATTGTTATATTTGCTAATATATTTTTGCCAATTTTTGCCAATAACAATAAAAAAATGTGTATCATAATTTATTTTAGACTGACTCGTGAGACCATACGTTTTCCTAATGATTTTAAAGTGAACAAAGTCCAAAAACTTTGAAATTGGTTTTTACGAGATTTTTGTTCAATAATTATTCACAAAAGTCATTAACGATAGGTTTTTTAATCATAGAAGTATTAAATTAATTAACCGAAATATATTTTTGGTTGTTTTATAGCAAAAAGATGCGCAAAATACTAAATTTAATTGAATATAGAGCAGAATAATTATTTATGAAAATAAACGCATAAATCGTTTTCTTATGTTATTACCAATAAAAGTTTATAAAAAATTGTTGTTGCAAAAATTTCGGCTTTGAACATCACGTAGACGTTGTTGAACAACATTTTATAATTTATATTCCATTCAAACCATTGTGTGCTGTTTGCTTATTAACGCTTAAGGTTTAATGTGTCTGAGAAAATATTCTGTTTAGCTTTAAACAACTATTTTTGAATAACTTCGGTCTGCATATAGTTTGTCGTTTGTCTCAAGGACACACATATTTTTATATATGCCTGAACATAAAAAGGGTGTTTTAATGTACTCAGTCATATAAATTAGTATTTTAATGTCTATCTAACTCATGTTTCAAAAAATGGATGTCTCGCTTCTACTGTATAGAAAGCTACCGTTCAGTGTTGTAGAGAATTCAGTGAACATTTTAGGAATTGCGTTAATCTTTTAAAAAATTTATTTAATTTATTAGCTTTGAAGCAAACTGTATTAATTAAGTTGCGATATTATATAGAGTTTAGCGAATTTTAAGCACACCGCAACCTAACAATACTGTGTTAAGTGTGTCTATCGCTCCGGTAACGACTAATACCTATATTTAGATCTATGATGTTACTGCGCTAAACAGTTCAAGTATTTTTAATCTAAAATTTTTCTATAAAAAGCAAAATGCATAAAATGTATAAATGGGGAAAAAGATTCTTTATAAACTTATCCGTATACCAGTTATAGGTTGAACACAATATTGATGAGAGAATAAAAAACCACCAAAAATTTTGAGTTTTTTAAAACTTTAACGGCATTTCATTTATGATTAGTGATTGTCTAAAAAATTAATTTTTGTTTGTCAAACTCATTATAAGAAAATACCAAACAATTGGGTAAAAATTAAAACTTTTCGCTCTTTTTAATATAAATGATAGTCTTTTATATAATGAGACAAAAACACAAAATACTGTACACTAAATTATTTGGAAAATTAAAGACTATAATACTATATAAATAAATTTTAAGTTAAGCAAAGAAATTATTAATTTTAGAAATTGTTAAATAAATTTATTAATTCCAGTTTGTAAAGAAATGTTTGATAGCAATTGTTAAACTTTGTGTTACTAGGGTTATTACGATGGCTTCAGAGATGGTATTCGCGCAGTTAAAGCTGACACCTGAACAACAAAAAAGTGGTGCTTTTGGAAAACACCCGAAGTGTGCGCGATGTCGAAATCATGGGTTTAATGTTGACCTTAAAGGTAGACCTATAACTTATATTGTTATGGTATGGTCCATATACTCACCATTAGCTGTACTTTTAGGGCATAAGCGTAAATGTCCGCACAAAAATTGCAATTGCGTTAAGTGCGGACTAATCGTTGAACGACAAAAAGTGATGGCAGCTCAGATTGCACTAAGAAGACAGCAACAGCAAGAAGATGACATGGAGGAAGAAGAGCAAAGTAAAAAAAGTGTGGAAGAAGTAGAAAGAGAGGAGAGAGTGGAAAAGGCTGAATCCACTTCCACATCGGCCTCATGTCATAAATCAAATTCAAGTAATCATGAAAGTGAAGCTGTTTTCCAAGTTTCGAGTGAAGACGAAGATATGAATTACGAAGATGCCAGTTATGAACCCGAAGAAACGAGCGCTTCTGATGATTCTCAATGTAATTCTTACACTTTATATTTATTGATTAATCAAATTGTTGTCATTTTTTAGTGAGTGTGGAGAGCATTCCAACAAAATCACTTCCAGAAGCTTTAGAGGAACTTAAGTCGCTTATCACAGCTCATGGATTAGATGTTCAATCCATTGAATTATATTTATTAATGGCTATTCTCAAAGATAATAACATGGACTCCAATCTGTGTTACAAAAAAATAATCGGAGGTATTCTATTCATTTATATGTAAATCAAATAGTTTATTACACTGTATCGATACATATTTACATTTAAATCAAATATTTTTATATTTTTCTGGACATAAAGTTTACCTATTATTATCATAATTTATCATTAATACAACATAATAATCCAAATTATATTCAAATTAATTAATCAGTTAGTATTTGCTGCTCTAATATGCAAAACTGGGAGTATTAACGTAAGAATCGGAGTGCTATGTTTGATGTAAAGTATATGCAAAAATAGATAAAAATGCAATATTGCAACATCTATTATCTGCCGCATTATGTTATCTAAATTAAATATAGTGTTTTTAACGTTGCATTATTTCATATTAGTTTCATTATGTATCAAAGCTTTTTACAAACTTTTTTGGGCATTAATTTGTTTTGTATTGTTACTATTAGTTTCCAAAATAGTAACTTTTTATAGCACTCCGATGGTTTGGAATTAATAATATTATTACGAATGTTAGTACATCTACAATACATCCGATATATTGTATTAAATTTTTTGTGTTATAAAATAATATACAGGGTTTAAACTAAGACACGTGTGTTTGTAGCGCTAAGAAAAATAGGCTTAACTAATTCTAGAAAAATCTTATCTTATTTTTGAAAAGTCTCATTCTAAAGTTTAAACCCTGTATAAGTGGGTTAATTTCAATCTCTAAATACAATTTCAGACCCTTATGGCATAGAGTGGGGTTAATTTCACAAAATTTCAAATCCGAAGGGAATTTAAATTTAAACGACGATATTTTGGCGTTTGGACCAAAATTAAATTATTGAATTTTTCCTCAAGAAGTCTAACACACTCCTCCACTCAAAACTCATATATTGTGAACCAAACTTTTTTAAACTAAAGAATTCCAAATTTTTTCTTTGCTTGACTTTTTAAAATTTTGTGTTGACTCAACTTTTTGAAATTTCTTGTGGGAGGCCTTGTCTCCTTTATACCCACTTTGGGGCACTCTTGATAGGTTAAAAAACATTAATGTTAGACAATTATTTAAACTTCTTAGTTTTATAGATAGAAGTTGTGTTGTTTGTAATTGCATGTTTGCTTTTAATATTTTTTAATTATTTAAAAGTAATATAAGCTTAATTTCTAATTAAAAATAAAGCGATAAGTGAAGTAAATAGAATATCATTGGGAATATTATTCAAAAATTCTGGCCAAAATTTCGAAAAAAGTATTAAAACTAAACGCCCAAAGAACAAACACTCGACTAAAAGTTCGAATAATAAGATTAAGAAAGCAGAGGTGCATTTAAAACAATCATCGCAAACATCATCGAGAGTAGCAGTTGAGATGTCGAATACAAACCCACCGAAAAGCGCATCATCGAAGTCTACAACTATAGTACCGGTAATGTCAGGCGAGTGCACAACACTGCCATTGGTATCAGCGATTCCATCACTTATTCCATCGACCACACCAATTATAATCACATCGTCTTCCTTGCAGAATGGTATGGTTCCATACGCGACGACAAGCTCCACAGCGCCCATCACATCCAATCCACCGATTGCTCCATTATTGCTATTATCGATTGGAAAACCAAACAATGCTCACATACACTCTGGCGATCATCGCGGCATTTCAAGTATTGCTAGTATTAATACTAATCTATCATTACCACCACTTCAATCACTACAATCGCTACAACCAATCAAACCATTACCAATGGAGATGTCATTAAAACCAATGGAAAAGATACCAATAACGCTATCGGCACCAAAAGTGTCATCTTTATCATCGGAATTGCATTATGCGTTATCGTCATCGACATCTGCAATGCCAACATTGTCTTCGAAACCAACTGTTAGTTCGACTACAAAATCATACAATAGTAAAACTATTCACGATTCCCACTCCAATCACATCAAATTGGTGATCAATAAGCGACAAAGCATTCAACAAACTGCCAACACATCCACACACAGACGACCGCACACTTTAAAAACGAATGCCAGAAAAAGCACATTCAATCCATAAGTTAATCAAATTGACTTATGAATTTGATTATATTTTACCAGTTTGTTTATGTGCCTTTTTTAATAAAAACAAAATAATGTTTTATAAAAACGTTATTTAAACCCAATAATTCCCAGTGATTTAATCATTATGAAACTCTATAGCAAGTTAATGATCTGAAACGATATTTTCAATTTTATATATACAATAGTTTTCAACTTTCTTGTAAACATTACGATTTTTGATGCTTTATAGTTTTTGAATAAAGTTTTTTTAAAAACATTTTCATTATTTCATATTTTCTTTTTTAAGCTTTAACGATCCACTTTTTTCGAATTTTTTTAATATTTAATTATTTTGTTTTGCAATATCAATGTGTTATTTTTAATTATAACGTGTTTTTGTAGTTTTTTTGTAACAAATAGAATTTATTAATTGTGGTATTTTTATTTTCAAAATTTTGGTTAAATAATTGTCTTTAGACTATATTTCAAATAAAAATGTTAGTAAATTTACATGAAAAAGTGTATTAACTATTATTGCAATACTGCTTTTGTGCTTTGTTTTGGAAAATGGCTATTTTCAATATTTGATTTAAAATAATTTTCATTTCTATTAATTTAATGTTTTAACCCCCGAATTATTAACATTAGAATTGTAATCGTTATTAATATGATTTTATTAAGTATTAATCATTATAAGTCTGAATTTTATAATATGATATTTGATGTATTTTATTAATTTTATATTCAATATTAAAAATAAAATTTTTTTATTATTTGTGGCAATAAAAATTTCTCGAATCTTAGTTATAGGATTTATTATTCGATTTCAAACTCGATATCAAATCATTTGAGTTTTTCTTTTTAGTCGTGAGTTCTATAGTTACAACGCATTCTATAGTTAAAATGCATTATTAAAAAATTATAAAAATAATTATTATATTTAAAAATTTGTATAAAAAACAGCAAAGAAAATTCTATAACTATTAAAAAGATAAGAGAGTATGAGCGAAATGAACATGGGTAGTGGTAATTAATTGATACATTTATAAATTTATTGAACATTTATTGAAAACACATGGTATATGTGTAAGAGTGATGTTATTGTTATAGCGCTCACATCGCATCACATTATATCGCATCCCTTATATTGTATTAAACCGAAAAACTTATTAAGTTTTTAATTAAATAGTGATAATGGATGCTAACAATTATAGCGGTGATACGAATTTGAAATATTTAAAGCAAATATTGAGCGAAGCGGAGATATGTTCGCTAACCAGTCACGTGAAAATGAAGATCGAGTCCCACTTTGAACGCAAACAGTTATCCATTAATGATATGAAGAATCAGTTGGACAACTGTGTGGCCAATGCTGAGAAGAAAAGTTTTCTAATCGATAGGAAATTGCAGAATATTCAGTCCAAGTTGACAATGTCTGAGGATTTTGCTGACAAAATGAAGACGCAATTAAAAGAGGCTGAACAAGAACTTCAGAAGTCTAGACACGAGTATTATGACATTCTTCAAAGTAAGTGTCGATTCCCTAACCAACGCGTTTTACCGTATATACTGTATATTTTTTGATAATAACCAAATTTAATGGGTGTCTGTCTGTCAGTCGATCCGTAATTTTCGAAATCATCAAAAATTCTGAATTTCAGTTTGTGGTATACACGAGCTTATGTTGAATATAATACGTATGAATTAGAGCTTCAGCATTGAAACGTATAAAACCTATATATTCTTCAACAAAGCTTTCGATATTTCTAAATTTTTCGGAATAATTTACATTTTAATGTTTTGAAACAAAATTTTCGTTACGAACGCGAGCGCATAAATTTTTTGATAATTTTATATGACTAAAATATAATTAATAATTTGATAAGTCAAATAGTTTTTTAAAATAGTCTAATTTGATTCATTTACTTTTAATTTTAGATTTTTTAATGTATTAAATAAAATTGGTTTCAAAATTTGATTATCTTACACTTGGGATGAGCGTTCCCTTTACAAATTTTGAGACTCAAGCTTAATGACACGATCCTTTGCTATCATTTGTTTGTCTACTAATTAATCTAATTTATTCAGACAAAATAAGTGCATTTACTTAATGATAAATTGACATATTAACTATAATCATGTTTAATTTGAGCATTTTATTTTATGTTTGTAGGCAGAGATGCGCTTACTTATGAGCTTAATGCGTATAAAGAAAAGGCCGACAGATTTTCAGCAGAAAAATTGGATTTAACAGATTTATTAGACCGTCGATTGGAGGAAATCAAATGTTTGCAAACCGAAATCAAGCACTTAAGTTCAAAATTACAGGTTAGCAGCGAAAAAAGGATTGAATCCACTATCAAAGCGGAAGATATAGAATTGCGTATGGTTTCACTACATCACCAGGAAATGCGAATGTCTCAAGAGAGCCAACTTTATCAGAAACAAGTGGCAACTCTTAATGACGAATTAAATCAAAAAATGAACGAACTTTCTACGATTCGCAGAGAGCGCGCTATTCAAATATATGAGCTGCAGTCTAGTTTGGAGCAAAAAAACGAGGAACACGGCAGATGTATCGAAGAAGTTAAGCATCTAAAACAAGTTTTGGACAAAAAAGATAAGCACATCGATAGTTTGGCGACGAGAATGCGAGAAATGCAACAGTACAGCATCCAATTGGAAGAGGATTACCAAAACGAGATAACCGCCCAAAACAATTTAATTGAACTCCACAAACAATCGAGTAATGATTTTAAGAAACGAAACGAAACATTGGTTGAAACCATAGAAGAAATGCAAACAATATTGCAATCAGCGAAACAGGCGCACACTGAACTCGAGACTCTATTTAATGAATCTCAGCTCAAATTTTCTCAACAACTTAATGATAGCAATAAAGAAATTAAAAGGCTTCATAAAGAGTTAGAAGAAAATAAGCAATCAATTGTTAATAATAGCCGTGAAAATTTAGAGGAGGAAATCGAGAAATACTTTCCTGCGGCTGCGGCCACAAATAAAGTATTGAGAAGTAATATCAGTTTATCGTATATTTATTCGGAATATGTTCGCGTTCAGCATGAATTAGAGGACGAGAAATGTGAAAACGCTAGACTTAAAGAAAATATGCAGGCATTAGTATCGGAGGCCCAGGAAAATGCGCCGCTGCTTAATCGTAAGATTCATGAACATCAAAAAGCGCTGCAAACTATGGTTGATTTACAAAAACAAGTTGCAGTATTAACGGAAAATAATGAAAAATCTATTCACGAAATGGATACTCTTATTCGTATGAATAATCAATTTCAGCGAGAAATAAATAGATTTGAACTCGAAAATATTGATTTATCAAAACAAATTCGCCATCTTATTAAAAATTTAGAAGAGGCGCGTGGTTTTAATGTTAGCTTCGAACAAGAAGATGTTATCACTTCGACAGGTGGCCGTAGATCTCTAATTCCAGAGACATTGATTACATTTGCGGGCATCGAAGATCTTCAATCAAAAAATAAACAATTAATGAGATCATTGCGAGAAGCAAATGAAAAGATAGAAACTCTCGAAAACGAAAATAACAGCGACTTGAGAACAATCTTGCAAAAAAATTTGGATGAGGCGTTGCTTCAATTAGAACAACTAAAAAATGAAAGGAGGCAACAATTAGAAATGGTCGAAGCATTAGTACAGCAAAGAGATTCGTATAAATTAATGGCAACTCATCCATCAGAATCGAATCAACAGCGATCTCCAGTCGCATATCCTTCGTCAACACGTGCTAACGATGAATATAATGAGCAAAAGCTTAATTTTTTCGATAAAATCAATTCAGAATATGCTAACTATCGCGAAGATGCTGTCAAAAAATTGACAGAATTAAGAGAATATAACGATAAACTAAAGGATGAATTATCAGCTTCGAAGATTGAAAGCGCGAAAATTTCGTCAGAATTAAACTTCAGTCAAGACAAACTTCAAATGTTTAAGACAAATATGGAACAATTTCAGCGTGAAAACACGCTTTTGCGTGAAAGAAATACGTCGTTAAACGAAATTGTGAAGAAACACGAACAAAGCATCGTATCGATGCGGAGTGACATACTTTCCACTCAAGATAACTTGCATAGACTTGAGATCACTAATGAAAGTTTAAAGGCTGAACGTGATATGTACCGCAACAACGAATTAAAACTTCTCCAAGAGAAGGAAATATTGATTAGGGATACTGAAAATCAGAATAGACTTATTGCCACATTACAATCGGTTAATAATAATTTAGACAAACTTGAAGCCGAAACAATAAATAGTTTAAAGAGTCAGCTTGAAAAAACAGAAAAAGAGTTTTTCAGTAGTTTTCTCGAAACTCAAAAGCAAAGCGCGAAAACTGAATTGGGTTCACAAAAAATCGAAATCGACAAACTTTTAGCTCAACTCACTTCTTCGCAATCGGAGAACGAAAATTTGCAAAAGACTATCACTCAACTGAGAAAAGTTGCGCGAAAATATAAAACGCTATATGACGAGTTAAAAGCTGAGTTCGACCAATTTAAAGAAAATCAAAGTAAAGTTGCTCTAACATCCAATACAACGGAAGCATCTGAAACTAAAGAACAAATTGAGTCCCGTATGAAAGAGCAAAATGACGAGTTTAATAAAAAAATTGACGATTTGAATAAAAAAATTGACGAATTAAATAAAAAAATTGATGAATTGAACAATAAAATACAAGAGTTGGAGCAGCAAAATGAAAAACTTTCGACTGATTTAATAAAAGTAAATGAAGAAAAAGAAGAAGCAAAAGCTCAGGCAAATGAAAAAGAAGACAAGACTAAACGAATTGCTCAACAGGCGAAACTACGAATTGCTTCCATTACATCAGAGAAAACTAATTTGATTCGCGAGAAGGAAGAAATTGAGAAAATTGTGGACGAATCGCAACAAAAAATTCGTTTAATGGAACAAAACGCTGAGGAGAGTGCTCTTCGTTTGGCTAGTTTTAAATCTCAGTTTGATTCTAAAATGAATCGCAAAGAAAGAGAATTAAATGACGCGAATAAACAAATCGAAGAATTGAAGTTAAAATTGCAAACAATTCAGTCTAATCAATCGCAACCTCAAACTCAACTTCACCAGCAAACGCCAACAATTGGGGTTACAGTAGCAGTGCAGCCTTCGTCTCAATCGTCTGTAACTCCAGTGAGGCATTCAGTACATCCTCAGCAATCTGTTTCGACGAAATCTACTCCAACAGCCAGTATAAAACCACTTGCCATTGGCGTAACTCATGCCCACCGTTCGCCACGCGCTTCGGTATCACAGGCGAGAACAGCCACAGTGGCAACAGTTCAACCAACTACGGAGGAATCATCTGCGCATCAATCTGTTCCGCAAGCAACTGTGCAGCCAACTCAGACATCGCAAATTAATTTGGTTGTTGTGGCACCAACTGCTAGTTCAGAGCAACCAGAAATAATCACCTCTTTTAATGAAGAAGAAATTGTAGAAGTGAATGAAGAACAAAATATACCGGAAATTAATTCTCAATCAATAACATACGAACAAATTGATGATATAATGTCTGCAACTGTTCAAGAGGTACGAACGGAAATTAATTTAATTCCAACAGAATTTGATAGAGATAGCGATCCATCCAATCAAGCTATTGATAGTGGCAGTGAACCATTAATTATAATGGAAGATATCAAAGACAAAACTACTGTTAAAAGAAGTTTAAATGTTTCCGACGATGACAGCACTTTTAAAAAACAGCGTATGGAAACTGAATTAGAAGGCATTCTCCCTGATTCTGATGAAATTTCGCACCAAAAATCTATTAATTCGGATACTAAATCGAAGAATTCTTCAGAAACTGTGCCCGAATTTCAGGAAATTACAAACATCGATCCACCGAATCTAAATGATGACGACGACGAAGTTATTATTTTAAGTTGTGGCTCTGAGGATGAAAAAGCGAAAAGTGAACCTGAAGATGTAGAGGAGGAGGAAGAAGAAGAGGTTGAAGATGAAGAAGATTATGATGAAGAACCAAATGTGGACGCAGATGTCGAAGCCAGTGACGATGGTTTTGAACAGGAAGAGCGTGAAGAATTTAATGAAGAAGTTTCTAATGATGACGACGATGCAAGAGATGATCGATCCGATACCAATCGATATAATGAAGAAGAAGTAGAAATAATTGCGAGTGACGTACAAGAAGATGATAATTCTCGTGATGAAATTAATGACAATTCTTCAGCAAATCAACATAATATTAGTAAATAAATATAGACTTTATGATACATTTTCTACTATATTGCATATTGCATTTTTTAACTGACTATTATTTTAGTTATAGATGAGAGCGTAGGAAGAAATGAAGATAACATTTCAAATGTACAGATAAACGTTGCTCCTATTCGACACAATCAACCGTTTATCCAAATCCCAACGCCAATACAAAGGCAATTTCGCCAATCTTTCTATCATCAACAAACTCAATCGACTTATGACGAAGGAGATGGTATTGTTCCCAGTACTCCAACATTATTTGTTCCGCGAAGAGATGACAGTTTTCAAGAAGCATTGAATTCTCCGCGCGTACCACAAAGTAGATTTGTGTTCAGTTCATCGATTCCGGAATCGTCCACATTATCACAACTCGCGACTGAAGGAACACTTGGCGTGGACGACACACGAATGGATTTATCCCAATTTGACGATAATGGTAGAAATGTACCAACAACTCCAGTGTCAATCATTCCCGTTATAGACTCTAATTTAGCACAAACTGGCGATAGTGTGTCTGATTTAACGCTTGCGAATAATCCTACCATTGCTGCTCATTCTCAGCACTCATCGCAATTCGATATCGAAAATAGCGATTCTAGTCGATTAAATATTGATACAGAGGGAGAAAATAGCAAAACATCGACTAAAGATAATTCAGTTGATAATAGTAATCCTTTAGAAGGAATTAGTGATAACCCGATTTTAGTCGAAGAAGATGCGAGTGAACAAGAAGAAACCGATGTTTATAACCAATCGGAAGCTATTATTGACCAAAATATCACTAAGATAGAAGTTATTGATGAAGAACCAAATGCATCCACTTCTGCATCATCAACAGATATTCCACCTCAAAGACAATTGCAAACTGCAAGGCGTGGGCGAGGATTTGCTCCGCAAAGGGTTTTACAGAGGCGTCCAATTGTATGGCCGTCAGCAACAGAATCGACGGAAGACAATGCCGCTGCCAAAGAATCCCAACAGCAACCCGGAAGGCGAATAAGATTACGAGGTGCGAGCAGTAAGTTTTCTAATAAAGATGTTTATAGAGGAGGTCGCGGTGGCAGCGGTTCACGAGGAGCATATCATTAACTTTTTTTGTTTATTGCGAAATTTGTTATCATTTCTATTATACTTTAATTATGCTAATGGTTGCGATGATATTTCGCAGATGTTTTAACTAAATTGCTGATCCTATTATATTTTGAAGTGTGTGCGAGATTAATAAAAAAATGTTTTTATAGCTATACTTAAAAGTGTTTTGATTCGAAACGATTAATGGTCAAAGTTTACGATAAAAAGCATACAGCTTAATACGATTGCAGTTGTAATGATCTTATCGCTAATTAATTTAAACAGAAATTGATAAAATAATTTATTTTTTGAATAATTAGAAGAATCCACGTGCGATTCACATGTAAGGTAATGTTCATCGATATAGTTGTTGCTTGAAATACTAACAGGGAATGTCAAGGATAACTTATTTATTTAGAGTTAGAGTTATGTAATGTATAGCAAAGCTTGTTATAAAAAGCAAGAGAGATGTGGGACAAAATAGTAAAGTATAGTATAGTACAAGGAAATAATATTGTGTCCATACGTTCCATACGTTGTTGCTATGCAATATGCAATAACACCTTTAAAGTAATAAATAAGAAGAGAGAGACAGACAAGTTTACTAACGACGTAAGTTGAAGAAAGTCGAAAACAGTTGTTGCTAAGCGCTTACGGCAAACTTTCCAAAAAAGTTTTCTTTACGGACCGCGTGGACCTCGAAAAATAAAAAGTGTGTATAACTTGCGTGAAAACATATTATTGAGTGCTTTGTATATAACTTGTTTATGCCGGTAAGTCTAAGTCTATCTATAATAGTTATATTAAGATTACGCGTTAGAAGTTTTAAAAGACTGTTTATAACGCTATGTGTTTAAAGTTCCAATTGCATTGTTGACGAAAAGTTTTTGAAGAGTTTTTGAAGAGTTTTCGTAAAATGAAAGTGCTTCCAAAATACTTGACGCATTTTATATTTGCTGTGATTTGTGGTAAGATCACAATCTGTAACTCATATGTTATCGTAGAACCGGGCAAAACTGGAAACTTATTTAGCAGTTTTTTAGTACGAGAGCAGCAATTTCAGAACTTATATAATACGAACAGTTCGTTCAATGAAAAAACTAACAAAATAACTGATAGAACTCTTACCTCAACCTCAACACAAACAAAAACGGTTGACAATGACGATAATCAATTGAATAATTCTTGTCCATCTTGTAATACGGATACTAATCATAAGTCAATAGCTTTAGAAGACGTTTTAGAATATCAAGATAAAGAAAGAGTGGAATATATTAAGCAACAAATACTAACCAAATTAGGAATGGATAGGGAACCAAATATTGACACCGCAAACATTAATGCCGATATGTGTAAATAAATGTTTTTTAATTAAAACATTGCAAATATTGACAACGCATTTCACTTCTCTTTATTCGCAGACATGCAACTTTTAGAAACTTCATCATTCAGTGCTACGCAAACATTTAAAGAAGATTCCATTGTTGAGTTAACGAATGGAAAGTCGGATAAGCTGTTTATGTTTCCGGTCACCAATAGATATAATAAACCAGTTTTTAATTTAACTCTATTTAAATCTTCATTCGATGTGACTGCTATCAAAAATATTATTTTAACTGTTAAACGAAAATTATCTTTTTCTAATGACATCGAAGATAATAATGAAATAACAATAGTTTCGGTAACCGTCCAAAGCATTGAATTTTTAACCACATATCAAGGTATAAGTAATATGAGTGTTATGGGAATTGTGAAACCGATAGACGACACGTCAAACTTAACCGATAAACAATCGCAAAATTGGTTACAGTATAACATCACTTCGTTACTAAAGCGTGATATTATTCATGATGGGCTCATTTTTGTCGACAGAGACGGCGTTGAAAGAGATAATTCCTTCATAACAATTGAACATTACAACAATAATGTAAGTTAAACAAATTTTTTTTCGTATTTTGTTTTGAAAATATTCTATAATTAACTTTGATCTTCATCGCATGAACTGTTATTTTTTCGCCAATTTATCAGCAAAGTGTTATTGAATTTACTTTAATAGACTTTAATCTTTAGATTATAACTATATTAATAAATTAATTGCATAATATTTCTATTCCAATCAGTTTTTCTAATTTATCTGTCATTTATGAACTTGAAAACAAAAAAAAACTTATTTTGCATTTTTGTTTTTCCATTATAATTTATAACTTATTAAAATATGGAAATCCATTTCAAAATTTGTATAAAAAGTTATTTTATGCAAATTTGACCTTAAAAACCTGATTATACTAAATATTGCAATTAACTATGATCTTTTATCATTAAATATGAAACGATCTAATGTTTTTCGATCATTTAAATACGTACGCATTTAATGTATATGTCACACATTCTTTAACTAAATCACTCTAAACAAACTATCACTTGAAACAAAAGAACCGATAATAATATTCATGCCATATTTTTATGGCATATTGAAAATTTGCCATTATGTTACCGGTTTGTCTGTGTGCCATACCCCCTGATCCCACATGTTAACTATCGGACTTAACAGAATTATCCGCTCTACTTAATTTATCAGACAATATGCCATCATTTGTGTGTTCCACTTTTGTTTATATGATGCACTCAAAACAAGCAAATAATCAATCATTATCATTATTTATTAACTACTGGTTTACCAAATTTTTTCTTAATTGTTTCAAATATAGCTCGTATAGAATGAAAATTTATTAGTTTAATAAGTTAACGAAAAAAATATAAAATTAACGGTTTATTTGCAAAGATATTTTAATGAAAATTCAATGGTTTATTCTTTGAATGGAAACAAATGACAAACCTTAATTTTTAAAAATAGTTTTAATAAAAACAAGATCTACTGTATACGGTCATAATATCTGAGTTTGTAAAGTTAGTTTCAGTTAGGTTATGGTCGCTCGCTCTCTCCGTCCGATCTTAACTGTTTATACCCCATGAAATCACTTAATAAATGTAAAAACGGAATCTCCCATTCAGATTTTAACTCTTTTTGACAGAATTTTAGACAATTTTTACCTTATTTTTACAATTTAAATATAAAAAACTGGAGCTTCTGACCACATTTTGACCCTAATTTGGTTTTTTAACGTAATTTTTTGTCCTTTTTGACCTGAAAATCCTTTTATCAACATAATAAATCTGTTTAAATCCCTTTATAAATATAAGGTGATGCGAATGAAAAGAAGTGTTGATTGCAATGGTAACGCTACTTCGTGCTGTCGTGAAAGCTTTTATGTCAACTTTACTCAAATCGGTAAATTATCAAATCAAATATTATGTGATAAATATATTAATTTGTTTTAAATTAATTGAAATTGATGTTAGGCTGGCATAATTGGATTCTTCAGTATGTATTCAATTAACTACAATTTAATCTTATACTTTGGATGATTCTAATAATTGTATACTTTGTTATAGACATTCAGGATATTATGCAAACTATTATAAAGG
>JAQIXJ010002636.1:0-15192 GCA_034700185.1 Phthiracarus laevigatus | reverse complement strand
TTTTAGGTAGGGGGGGTCAACTTTTTGAGAATTCTTGGGGGGGTAACCCCCCTCCAGCCCCCCTCTGGGACACCCTGTTTATAATTATTTTACTAACATTTTAAACAACTATGGTGTATTTTTATGTATTTTTAAAATTATGGTAAATTATAGCATAAGTCTTAAATTATGGTAAATTGTGGTAAATTATGGTATACCATAATAATCCGATTCCTGATTATGATAAATGAGTGATGGAAAGACAGGCAGATGGATATCCAATATCCATGTGCTATTGAAAAGTCTACTTAAAAACGGTATCGATCTAACTCTAGTTATATGAGATTAAAATAACTTATAAAGTATTAAAGTTAAAGTTATGCAAACATTTTGTTCATTACGATAAGCTTCTCTATTAAATACGAAATGTTTTCTGTTAACATAAAACAATTATTTAAAGTAAAGGCTCATTAAAAAAAATACAAGCTATAGAAATATATTACAAGCATTAGATTAATTGTTTATTTTGTACAATTTTGTTTATTTAATTGATCTAAATCTCTAACAGATTGGAGGCTCGAGAATGCTTCCCATACGATGGATGGCTCCGGTAATATTCAATAATCTTACCAAATATTTTTTATTTATTTCCCTTATATTGGGATACATGGATATTGAATATTATTTAGTAATTCTTTCGCTTAAATATTTGTTTTACACTAAAGGAAAGCATACTATACGGCAAATTCACGCTTGAATCTGACGTTTGGTTAGTAAAAAGTGTTTATCCGCTTTTCTTTCGTCGAACAAATAACCAAAAAAAATATTGATTAAAAATTGATGTCATTTTTACCCGCAGGGCATTCGGCGTAATACTTTGGGAAGTTTACACGTACGGCAAACAACCATACTATGGCCACTCAAACGAAGAGGTGTTGTGTTGTGCGCCGTATTTATTAAAATATTTTTAGCTATTCGTTGTTAACGTGAAAAACACAAATTCGGTATTACAGGTCGTAAAGCTTATTCTTCAAGGGATTCTTTTAATACCACCGGAAGATTGTCCGCAATGCATATACGACTTAATGGCGTGCTGTTGGAAGACAGAGCCGCGAAACAGGATTACTTTTTCTGTTATTTTTAATCAATTATTGGAAAGCTGTTCGGCGAATAAAAAAATGTTATTTTCTCGGAACAATAAAATCACAGAGCAAAACAGTTTCGATGCTGACAATTATCTAGTGCCTAATCTTTGTTCAAATTAAAGTTTTGTTTTTTGGGTTTGTTTTGTTGTTTTTTATTTCTTGAAAAAAACAGAAAAAAATGAAATATAATCAAAATAACAAGTTTTTTCTAATTCTTATACTGCACTATAAGTTTATTACTATTTATGTTTATATGAATAAGTTGTAAAGATAACTTTTTTTAAATAAAAAACGTTGAAATCATTAATAAACTCTATTTAAATCAACGATTTAGAGCCTGATAAAGCATTAGTGAATGCGTTTTATTTATCTTTTTTATTCATTGAAACTGTTGGCATTTACTACGTTTTATGTATATTATCTTCAGTATATAAACCAGTGATGCACACACGCGGAGCTCGCGCTCCATAAATTTGTTGGTCGATTCTCACGCTTATAAAATAGAAACTCTCGGAACTCAATTACAATATCGCTAAACCGTTATATTAATTATTATTGTTTGCTTCAGTGTAATACGACTACAATACGATTAAAAGTTATAGATTGTACGCTAAACTTTTTATTTTCACATAAATATTTGATAGTAATTCAGCTGCCACTTTTAGAAATAAACTAAAAAATATTCAAGCAATTTTGTATTTTGATTTATTTAACTCAAATTTTTATATTTAAAAAAAGTTTAAATATTTCCATAGTACATATCGAATTTGTATGCGCATGTAAAATAATAACGGTTGGCGCTCGAGTTCTACACAGTCCGTCATTCTATCGAGTGTTGTGCATCACTGGCGGAATCGTGATGCGGAAGTTTAAATTTTAATGCATTTATTGTAATATTCATATCATTGATTGATAAACGTTTGGATATAATCATTACTTTTATTTTTAATAAGCATATTAAAAATACTAAAAGATCAACAAAAATCTATGAAATAAATTTACTTTTTCAAATTAATTAGTTTTCAACGAACAATAATTTTTGATGAATAATTGGTTATTGTGTAGAAGTTTTACTGCATTAATAAAACGACTTGTATTGTTTAATAAACCCGAATCACTTTAAAACTTCATTTTATTCTCTCTCGACAGAGAGAAACATTAGATAGGAAGGAAGGCAGATGAAAAGGTGTGGAGATTTTGTGGAAATAGGGGTTTCAGCGCTTGTTTATTAGACTAGGGTTGGATGTATATCCAAACTTATAACTTCATCAAGCGTTTATTATTTAATTTAGTTATTATGGAATAAATATTTTTGTAATTTTTCTGCTTGAATACATATATGCTATCAAATTTGCTGAAATGTTCGAAAACTCATAAAATTTAGAGTACGATCGCAACAATTGATAAAAACTTCATAAGTGATAAATAAATAGGTCAAGGAAAGTCTATAGAATAGGCTAAACAATTTAATTCTATATTAAAATTTGACATTTACTTCATCTTTAAAACAAAATATGCAAAATATTATTATCAAAAGCTATAGACTCATTAGTTAATACTTTACTTTTTAGATTTATTTAACTATCAAAGCAAAATATATGATCTTAAAGAATATAATATGATTAAAAAATTAATTGATAGTTATCAAAGCAGGGATTAGTACTTAAAATTAAATCCTCTTTTCACTGCTAGGAAAACTGTAGCGCATAAAACATGTAACGATTAAATGCTCAGTCTTACTGATGATGAAAATCTTATTCTATATAAAATTTGTTTACAATAATAGCATTTAATTGTTTGAAAAATATTCGTAATTATTAATATTGGTGTAATGGGAAATTATTAAAAGAAAAATATGCGTTAATGTTAACAAAAAACCCAACGAACAACAATGCGAAGTTATACGTTAGAACAGGAATTGTTTTAACCAACCCTATTGTAACATTTGATTTCCCCTCGCAAACTGGTGAGTGAGTATGCATTGGGAGAGAATGCATGCTAGTAATGTATGTATGTATGTACAGTATACTCGTATACTCGTCGTATATTTAGTGTTGTGTTGCGTGTGCTACAGACTATATAGTGATTTGACTGAATTGAGTGCTAGTGAAACATATATGCTGTATATTACTAGTTTTCACCACGGCTTAAACATAGCTATGGCTCCACTCAACATAACCATCCCTTCCGCCAGATAAATATGGATAATAGTCGTAATACTAATGATGATAATAATGACGTTGATGTCAGAATTGAGGAACAACTGAGGATTAAAATCGGTATTTATATCTATGATTTCCATTTTACGTTTTAATTCATATTTTTTTGTTTATATTATTTTGTTGATTATTTTTTCGCCAAAAAACTTAACGATTTTCGTTGAGTTATATACTAGTTTGACAATAGTTTAATAATTGATTAGATAAATGTTATATTGATGTTCATAATGAATATAATTAATATATGCGTGAGGTTATACTGGAGTAAATGTTTGAAACTGGTATGTCATTAACAAACTTGGAAAACAATGTATATGTGAATGAAATGAGTGAAACACTAAAATGAATGAATGAATGAATGATAGTATGAATGAGCGTTTAGTGTATACAGTATACCGTATAACGTATGCCTCATTCCCATGCAATGAATGGCCTTATTTTTCAAAACGCAAATAATTCAATTCACTGTTCACTTACTATATCCACTATTTAATTGTATTAATGGTATTATTTTTGAGGTGAGGCCAAAAATTTGCAGCCCAGAAACGGTTCGTATGGATTGCGAGATTGTTATTGTGTCATTAGCCTCGATAGGGAACAAATATTTCGCACGTGTAGTATCGAGAAGACACTTAAGTGAGTAGCTATCCATAGATAACTTATATTTATAACTTATAATTATAATTCATTTTCTCATTACAGTCCGTTTTTTGGCGAAGAATTTAAATTTGAAATTCCCCGCAAGTTTCGCAATTTAGCGATTTATGTGTACGATAGGGAACGATACGTGAATAATAAGGACAAATTGCTGGGAAAAGTTGCCATCAAAAGGGATGAATTAAGTAAATATCACGCGAAGGAATCGTGGTTTCCAATAATACCAGTGGACGCCGATTCTGAAGTGCAAGGAAAGATACACGTGGAGATCAAATTCGATCTTTACTATAAACCCGGTGCTCCTCCAGTCAACAAAATAGCTGTTCGGTTAGTTTGATCCCATTTTATAGCTGTTATTTTCTTTAATTGTGATCTTTGTTGATGCGTAGAATAATTGACTGCAATGATTTGGGTGTAATAAATGGTGGTTGTGATCCTTATGTAGCCATATCGCTATATAATGGTCCAATTAGACAAGAAACCAAAAGAACAAAGATTAAGAAGAAAACTATAAATCCTCGTTTTGAAGAAACCTTTCATTTTGATGTAATCTTTTTTTTAGTAAATTAGATTTTAACAGTTTTTTTGATTCGAATGAAAATTTAATTGCATGATAGTAATTAATTATTTGTAAAAAGTTTCTTAATTTTAATTCAAGTGTACAAATATTTGTAAAAATATTCGTAAAAATATTCGAATTATTTTATTATATTTGCCGTATGTTTGTATAAGTTTAAAAATCTACTAAAAATAATGAATACACTTATTTTTCTTGCAGATACCAATTAGCGGTCAAAATCATGATAGGAATTCTTTAAAACATTACAATAATGTAAATATTATGAATTACAATAATTTTGAATTTAGGTGAGTGATTATTTTATTTAAATTAATCGGTGGGTTATATTAACAATATAAAATTATTGTTTTCAGAATATCAGCGATGCACGATGGAAGTGGTATGTTTGGAAGTGCTTTTCTCGGTGAAGTAAAAATACCATTAAATGATATTGATCTCATTAAAGGACATAATGCGTGGTAAACAATTGTTTATAACTCCTAATTAATATGCGTGTTAATCGATTTAATTTCAAATACTTAATTAAAAGGTATTTATTGCAACCACGAGACACGGGTCGAAGCGAGGATCGGACCGGTTTGGGTTCACTTCGCTTGAAGATTCATTACACAACAGATTATGTATTCTCTAGTCGTTTTTACGATCCCCTAAGAAGACTAATTCTTAGCTCCTCAGAAGCGAAAGTAAATAATTAACGCGCTATGATATAATCGTTCCGAAATTAAATTGAATGGGTTTTATTTCCAGCCAATAACATCAAGCACTGCCTACCTGTTGGGTGAGCTCGTATCTAACAAAGTGGATGCGGCACAGCCTCTTGTAAAAATATTTATGCATTACAACAAAATAATTCCGTTGGTTAAAGTATTAGCGGAATACGAAATATCGAAAGTGACGTAAGTTTCAAAGTTCACAACTTTTTTTTAATGTTACCTATAATTGATAGTGCGGTATTTTTTGCCAATTGTTTGTTACAGTATATTGCCGTAATTATATATATTGCAATGTAGCGCGTGTTTTTGTTTACCATATGTAGCAATTGTGCGCACATTTTTTTGAGATCAATTTATTTTTTCCTATTAAAAATTTAAATGGAATTCATATACTTTAAACTAACATAACACTAAAATTATGTTATAGAATACTTTAGCATGTATTAAATATTCAAATTCAAACTTCAATATGGTTTTTGCTTATCTACATATTAAAAAACTTAATTTATTTCTTTAAAAACCAGATATATTTTATTCTATTAAATGGTTCGAGTCCTCATTAAAATTCTTATAATTTAAATAAAAAAGAAATTATATTTCAAATGAAAATTTATAGCGTTTATTTTGAAATATTTTTGTAACACATTTTTTTATTGATAAGAATTATCTTATTGAAGTGTAGTCTTGTGATTTTTCGAGCGCATATCTACTCTTATATATAATGTAACAGGAAATTAGATTCATTTATTCAGTGCATCCTAACTAAATTTATGTGGAATAATTTCACATATAATTGTAAATTTATGACTCATATTATTAAATAACTCCACATTAATATAGATTTTATATGCTTTTTTTTAATTACAAATAAAGGTCTAAAGTTATGTTAAGCAATAGTTTTCATCGTTACTTTCAAAAAATGTTATACTGTATAAAAATTTTTTAATGTTTCGTTATACACGAACCCAATTGAAATGGTTAAGCACTGTATTTATTGAAATTAAAATGAATGGTTTAAGTTAGATATCAATCTTTATTATGTAAACATAAATTTGCACTAAAGGGTTAATACAGTATTTACAACTTACGATATCGATAGTTAAATAAAGAAAAACATTTTATTAACTTTTATTATTTTAATGACGATTTTAAAACTAAATTTTACACTTTTTAAAAACTACGAGAAATTATTAACTGTTAAATCATAGTTACACGAATGGGTAATTTGGAGCCAATCAATGCTTTTTCAAAAGCTGTCTGTAGTTCTTTCTGATTGTTTTAATATTTAGCCCAAATTTTTCTTATTTTGTTTTAGCCCCAAAAAAGTTGAAAATTATAGAGACAATAAACTTTAAGTTATATAATTTATTTGGCTTTACATTCATTATAATTTTTATCAGTTCATCTCCATTGCCTCCCTTTTTTCAAAAAACATTCACACCCTATTTTGTTTTGTAAAATAAAATTCCAATATTTTATGAAATAGTTTAACTGATATAAGTGACATTAAGGTGATATAAGTTAGTATTAATGTAAATAAATTTTTATGTGTCGATGCGAACTTTTATTTAGTTTTCTCAACCAAAAATGCTTAAAGCTATTCGCTGCGAATCGCAAAATTTTTTTTTCGGGTGTTATCAATTCCATCAGTTTTTTATGGAGAAATTATAGAAGCATATATTTTATATTTGTTTAAGATTAGATATTTGTTGTTCTGAGCTAATAAATTTATTAGTATTACCTATAATTTTGTGATTGTTAGCGACGCTAATACAATATTTCGTGGAAATACTCTGGTCTCGAAATGTATGGACGAGTTAATGAAATTGATTGGAATCCGATATTTACACGAAACTCTTAGAAATCCTATTGAACAAGTAAATATTTTTAACATTTTATGTTGGTTTTAGAAATAAATTTCTTCTTATTTGATTGATTGTTAGGTACTCAATGAGCACAAAACTTGTGAGATCGATCCCAGCCGATTAAAAGAAGGAGAATCACTGGAACTAAACATGACAAGTTTGAAAAGTTACATAACCAGTGTGTTTCGCGCCATCACATCATCCGCGCTCCGATGCCCGCAATTGATGTGCGAAATATTTGCTGTTCTTAAAGATCTCGCCATTAAATATTTTCCCGACAGCCGTGAAGTATGCTATTACGTTATTTCGGGATTTGTTTTCCTTAGATTTTTCGCGCCAGCCATTCTTAACCCTAAATTATTCGAAATTACCGACCAGCAAATAGTGAGTTTATATTGTAATTTTTAAAAATATTTTTTAAATTTTTGATTCATTATTCTTATTAAGGACCCACAAGTTAACAGAACGTTGACTTTAATTTCTAAAACAATTCAAAGTATTGGAAATCTTGTTAGCTCTAAATGTGTACGTTTTTTTTCGTTGAAATTATTCACTCATTGTTTGACGATTGGTTAAATTTATAATTTTTAAACCGTTTAACAGAGTAATCAAGTAATAAAGGAAGAATATATGATCGCCTTATATAAGGATTTTTTGACTGATCAACACATCGAATCTACAAAAGTGGTATGTTTTTCGTTAATTTTGAAATTGACTACCGTATAATATCTATAAAAAATTTAACTAATTTATGTTGGCCTGAATGCTGTATCTATATCTACAATAAATTGAGTTCAAATTTGGATTATGAAAATTATTATGATATATCACAGTAGCTGTATTTCCAATGTTTTCTGTGTGATTATTGCCCTAAATTTTAGGATTTTATTTATTGCCGAACTTGTTTGAACACTTTCGACTATAAATTCAGTTAATTTTGATTTAATGTGACTGAAAATTATAAATTATTAATTAAAGTTATATGTTTGTTTAGTTTTTAGAATTAATATCATCGTCGTCTACCAGTGAAAAAACCGTTCCCCGCATTAACGAAGCGCCCGTTATTTTAAAAGAAAGGTAATTTAAAATTTAATTTTTTAAAAAACAATATTTTCAATTGTGGAATATTTCTTTTAACGCACACCAATTACAGGAATATCATGAGTAAATTATACAAAATAATTTTTATATCGTTTAATAATATAATGTTAATAAACTTATGACAGTGTAATGACGAAGAGAGCGCAAGGAAGGAGTAGGATTGGAATTTCTTTTCGAAACTTCAAGAAACGCTATTTTTGCCTTAACACTCAGGAGTTTTTTTACGCGAAATCGAAAAATAAAAGGCCTCTCTGTCGAATTCCTATTCATGAAATACTCGCTGTGGAAAAATTACAGGAAGAATCATTTAAAATGAAAAATGTAAGTGATTCTCGCGATAACGCGAAATTAAATGATTATCTCAAATGTATATAAGCTTATTATTGACGAATTTTGATGGAAATCCTCCTCAAGTTTAAGCTAAAATTTAAAATTGGCTTTTAATTACGTATGAACTTTTTTAAGAATATAGAATCAATAAACATTGCTTTAACATTTTTGATTTAGATATACAAATGCGCGCTTTTATTAACAAAATAGTAATTTTTACAATATGCCCACTCAAATCTGATATAAAATGTTGTTGAATTTTCAGATGTTTCAAGTGGTTCGAAAAGATAGGGTGCTATACATCCAAGCAAGTAATTGTGTGGAAGAAAAAGAGTGGATCGATATTTTAACTAAAGTTTGTCAAACCAATCGCAATCGTTTAAAAGAATACCATCCGTCAGCATTTATCAGTGGTCAATGGTTATGGTAAGACAATTAATTGCTTTGGATTATACCGTACTATACGTACGTAATTGATTGTATATTCTAATAGCTGCCGATTAACAGCGGAAAGCGCTTCTGGTTGTTGTCCAGTCACTGTAACCACATTACCTCCGGATCTGGGCGTTCACATAGACCCTGACCGCGAAATTGAACGAATTCATACGATCTTTTTGACAAATAAAGACAAAATCGATACATTAATCGAATTGTGCGAAAGAGCGCATCGAGTGAATTCCCAGTATATCAACAGAATGCCTCATTTCGTAATAGACGACAGGTCGTCATTGTGGGAAACGCTTAAAGAGTTGCGACAGTGTGTGATCAGACTCGAACAAAATCACAAACAGTATATGAGAAGTGTATGTGTTAGGACTATATATGGTTCAGAACAAGCGCCTATTGGTGACGATAATTACCTATTAATGCTGGCTAAACATTGCACAACCACTTAATTTATTTTTATACTCAATAAAAATTTAACTCCGAATGGAATTATGTTTTAATATCTTATTGGATCTCTTATATATACATACATACATACACAAGCATATATATATATATAATATATTTTTTCAACAAATGGTACTTTTTCTGTGATTTTAATATAAAAAAAGCATTTAAATTATATAACATTTATAATATTTACATTCCACTTATAAGACTTAACATTTTGTAATATAACAAACGCATGATTTTAATTTAACTCATAGTGTTATTTATAATCAATTCATGTATTTCACTGTTTAACTTATAAAAATTTCGTTTTTCCTTTCGTGAATCGTGTATTTAACAGTTTAGCCTTATCTATCACTGATCGAGACTGTCGAGCGTCCAAACACCGCACTGCCAAATCTGTTTGCGGATCAAACGGCACTCTCTCGCCACTGTTCACCTCTGTTTTCTAATTATTCAAATTACAATTTTAATTATCATTACTAATTACAAATATACCCATATATACCCTATTCTTATCCTCTTTTTTTTTGTTATACCACTTACCTTTTTTTATTTTTTTCGCAATGAAGTTCAAGTAACGATACTTTTCGTTTATTTTTCTAATATAATAAAAATTTAATTTATATGTATTAAAATAATTAAAATAAAACTTTTACTAATGTTTTTTTTTATATAAAAATATCTCACGTCATTATGCGATTGCATTAATTCGCTCATTTGGTTGTCTCGATTGCCATCAGTTTCATCATTCGTATCATTGGTTCGTTCATCGCGAGCCGAGTTAACCGTTTTTCTACTAAAACTTGTCACCGATTTCATGCTCAGCTTCTTCGCTACATTCTTAGGCACGACTGTCATCCATTCTTCACGTATTGGTTTGTGTTTTGAGTGTTTTTTCGGTTTAATTACGACGTCAGTATACCTGGTGTCGACTGAAGAAGGAGGTAAAGGACCGATAAATTCACGTTCATTAATATCAATTTCGGTTTCATTGTCATCCGAGACTCTCGACACGTTTTTCCGTTCATCGCAACTAATATGGTTAAAATTGGGTGGCAGTGATGGTCCAAATGCGTCATCAATAGCATCATTGCGTGGTTTATTCCAATCAGTTGGAAGCGAAGGTCCGATCAATGGCCGATTCATTGCTACTACACGTGCACTCAATCCGATCCTAATTCAATATTAGACACTTAATACTCTGTTGCATATTTCCATAGTTATTTATAGATGAATTAAACCATACTTTATTAGATATATCGTAGACACTGTATTGTGTATTGTATTGTGTAATACAGTGCTATAACCGTAGTTTGTATGGTTTGGTTTGATCGTCAAACTATAGCTAACAATAGATTAGTATTCCGTTTGTCGTCATTACAACTCGTGTGACGTCATTGCGCTTTAACTAACTGTGATTTTTCAATTATAAACGTCTCTGTTTTTCTCGACTACTATTTGTTTGCATTGCGAACCACTTCAATGTTTTGGTTTTTTTAATCAGTCTAATATTGAATATATTTTAACTAATTAATACACTTAACAGCTGTGTTTGTATGATTCACTTATTATTCGTCATATAACGATAAATACTTTGATAATTTAATTTATTGTGAATAATCAGTATATAAAAATTTAAGATGCATTGAATTTAATAATAACTAACGAAATACATAGACTGTGAAATCATATTTATTTTAAGGTCAGCCCGACAAAAGCCTAATGAGTTTAATTTTTCAAAGCCCGACAGATTTTATGCCAAACAAATAATTTTAGATAACGATAAATCTTAATAAGCAATCTATTAAAATAATGGATATTTTTAGCATAATATCCTCCGATTTTTAATCCTAAGACCCGAACTCGAAAAAGCCCGACGCTAATTGTCGGACATTCGACTCGCGCTCTAAGACACGGTACAGTAACAATGACATATTTAAGGCCAAAGCTTGACGCTTAAAACGAACCTAACTCAACAAAAGTTGACTAAATTTCTAACGTTCAAGTGTCCCGACATTAAAGGATAAATTACAAAGATATATTGAAATAATATCACATGTAATAAACCATAGATTTTATTTTATTTTAATTGTATTAACTTACAAAGCAAATATTGGGTATAATAAAAAAATAAAAATCTGGTTTAGCACAGTTTTCTTAATTATATGAAGTCCGGGGGCGTCGCAGGAATCCTACAAACAGCTTAAGTAGTATTTTGTAAGTGAAAACAAGTCTGTTAAAAATTGTTTGGAGTGTTTGCGTTTATGGGACGGGTTTTGTCCTGTAACACATATAAAAGGAGAATTTGCACGCTTTACTCGTTTTTTAAAAATATTAACCAATTTAAAACATTCAGAAAATATATTAAAACAGTTATTAAGAACTTTAAAGATAAAATATCGTAAAAAATCGATTCTGGCAGTAATATTTCAATATTAACGTTATTTGTGATGGACTGGTAAATTATATAGCAGTTAATGATACGTCTATACTGTGCCATTTTATCATAGGATAGAGTTGTGGGTTTCTCTATGTTTCAGTCAATGTTTTCATTGATTTTATTTGTCATTTGTAGAGTGCGTTTCAATGAGAGTATACGTCTATAGCGTATAGCGTATTAAGTGTTTTAGTAATAATTTAGTGTTTATTAGTTATATTCTAGTCATTAAATAGTCTTAAATAGTTATTTATAGCTAATTCGTAGTGTCTAACATTTCGTTGTCTAATTTAGTCATTTATAGTCAGATTAGTGATCTATTAATTATAGTAAAAATTAGCCATATATAAGATGTTAGAGCCATCATCTTCTGAAGAGGAAAATGATTCGATTGCCGGAGAAGAAGATAGTAATTCAGTATTAGGTATTCGCGGTGCGGTAACACAATCACACGCACACACACCGCAACATACGCCACAACACGCGACTCACGCTTCACACACACCAACACATCAGTCACAGTCACAGTTACCGCAACAGCAACAGCATCACCAACAACAGCAACAGTTACTGACACAGACACACGTACAGCCATTGCAGACAATACCGCAGTCACAGCAGTATCTTCAGGCAGCATCCAGTAATGTTCATTACAGCGCAGGCAGAAGTGTATCGCCGGCATCAGCGTCTTCGTCATCTGGCGGTGATTTGACCGCTCAGTCGTCGCTTCAGTCACTAACCAGCGATCGATTAAATCTACCGCAGAGTAAATATTCATTGCGCTCAATCAGTCCAAGTCCATCAGTTGCCAGCGATTACAGCAAAGATGTCCAAAATAATGGGTTGGAAAACAGCGAAAGGGCTGAGAAGGAAGAAATGGAGCGAAAGAATAAATTACAGTTATACGTATTCGTATTGCGTTGTATCGCATATCCATTTAACGCCAAACAACCAACAGATATGACGCGAAGACAAACCAAAATCACAATAACGCAATTGGAACAAATACTGTCCCGATTCGAGTCATTTCTGAAGGGGGAGATACAGATCGCGTCCGACGAAGCATTTCACAACGCCATACAAACTTTTTACGAAATATTTCTGCACAGCGATCGGTTAGAGTTAATGGTGGAAAGTGGAGCCTGTTCTTTCTACGATTTGCGGGAAGTTTTTCGAAATAATATCGAAAAACGTGTGAGGAGTTTGCCTGAAATCGATGGGCTCAGTAAAGAAACGGTTGTCACGTCGTGGTTAACTAAATTTGATAGTATTTATCGCGGTTGCGAGGATGACGCCAAGAAGTTGACTGGAACTCGTATGCAACAGTACCAGCAACAGCAACAGCAAAACTTGGCCTCAGAACTTATATTGAGTAAAGAACAGCTTTACGATATGTTTCAAAATGTACTTACTATTAAGAAGTTTGAGCATCAGTTGTTATATAATGCGCTTCAGGTAACGAACCAATATTTTTATTAATTTATTAGATTACTTTTAAGGTTTTTTTACTTACTTATAAATGTTTAGTTGGATTCGGCTGATGAACAGGCAGCTGCTATTAGAAGAGAATTAGATGGTAGGATTCAAAAGTGCAATGAAATGGAAAGGGTTTGTTCATTTTCTTTACTATTATTGTAAATTTAATTGTAAGCGATAAAAGAAACTCTATTTTTGAAACTACGCAAACCTAAAATATCACGTAGTTTTTTTAAAATTTTTTAAAAATTATTTTTTAATTGTGATAAAAAAGTTTTAAAATAATTTCTCGCACGCTATTTTATTAAATGAAGTGGCTTGTTATAATCAGCCAATAAACTCAAAAAGAAAATTTTTAGTAAATCAATTGTAAGAAGTAAGTTAATAATTGGGAGCTATTTATTTTTAAATTATAAGTTTTGTCATTTTTTATGATTTTTGATAAATAATTTGATGAATTTGGGTATTTGGAACACAGTAAACAGATCACGGGCAATACATTATTTACGATCGTTAGATATACTGTAATGTATTATAAAAAATTATGTTGAATTATATACATATAGGGGTTAAATCTCGAATATGCTTTAAATTTATTAATATTTGCATATTAACAATATTGCTAATTTAATTAGCTAGAAATTTAACTTTAATTAATAACTGAAAGTCGGGTTTGGGATAAAGCTTCAATTTTAAATGATTTCGCAATTATACGGTATTTTTTCACAAGACTTTTAGATTAAGGTTGTATTAACGTATTACTCGCGATCGTGAGTGAACAAAATTATACAACCAAAAAATAGGCGATTGCGAGTAAAATGAAATCATTTAAATATCGGTTTACGATCTAACAATCAAAAGTGTTTAATAAACTTCATGTCGATAACTTCAGAAGCGCGCGTACAACACATACGAATAAGATATTTTTGGAATCTACTCACCAATACTTTTCATTGTTACTTCACAAATAACTGTATGGAATAAATCTTAAAGGAATATAATTTATTTACTTTTTTAATCCCTACGCAATGATTTCTCGTACTAAACTTTTTTCTTTATTGTATTTCCTTTGGAAGCAAAATAATTTATAATAAAAAATTTAACTATATTTTATTTCAACTTTTTTCTATCGGTTTTATTTAACGTTAGTACGGTTTTAAAGATTATAAAATGTTTTCACATTTCAATTCTATCCGATACTATGGTATCATAACATTTATTCGTGTACGCTAAGCGCTAAGCCTTTAATTATGATAATCGTTATTCTGATTTTTATAATTAGTCTAAAGTTTTATAGCATAAAATAGCACAATTGACACAAAACATTTTGAAAAAAGCAACTTTTGACTCTAATTATTTCGCTTTAATTAAAATCTAAAAAAAATTTGCAAAGCACGCAATATCCAAAAATGTTTTTCCGTATTATAGTGAATGGATCGACATATAATTTTTGGTATATTTTATTTCAAAATTTCAAGAAATGTTTGAATTTGGAAGTTGGGAATCTATACTTTCTTTAAATTAGTGTTGTTTATATAACAACTTTTCTAATTATATTCTATTCCTATTCCTATTCTTTAAAATCATGATATATTTATTTTCTATTCCTATTCTATTCTTTAATTTTTAAAATAATTTCTATTCTATTCCTAATTTTTTAAATATTTTCTATTCTATTCCTATTCTATTCCAATACTATTATATAATAAACAGCAAATTAAGAAATGCAAGTTCAATATCTATACTTAAAATTATATTTCTATTCTATTCCTTAATAAATAAATTTTTTC
>JAQIXJ010002635.1:0-15193 GCA_034700185.1 Phthiracarus laevigatus | reverse complement strand
TTATTCGTTGCATAAGTAGAGATGATTGTTTTATCAGTTAACTTTTGACTTTACATGTGAAACGGTTAAAGTTAAGAGTTGAAGTTAACTTATATATTATCAAACAAAGAAATCGTTTGCGATAAATGTTGGGATAACGAGCTTAAAAACAGAGCAACAGAGAATTGTGGTTTTTGAGGTATAGGATATTTACAATTTTTCGGTACTGACTGTGTGAAAAAAATTGATTATTATCTTTATAAAGAACTAGCAGAAAAGGCAGTGAAAAATAAAGCCATGATATTAGCGTTTGCGAATAATTCAAAAGGATTTGACTGTGATTTCAATACGATGAATCAGTTTGAAAAATATATTGCGATAAATAGTGTGAGATTTGGCGAACACGCGATCATAATCTTGAACGAAATCGATGCGATCGGCAATAACTATGGTTTACAATTGAACTGAGAGTCAAACATTAGCCTGATAGTCGACAGAAAAATGCTTAACAAACATAGAAATTTAATACATAAGGTCGCAGTGTTTAGTGCCAGGAATCGATCGGTTTTCTCAATTTAGCAAATTATTTAACACAAATATAAGAGTACAAAACGTATAATATTCCGAACAGATGTGAACGATATTGGAGTGATGTTAAATGTTTGAATTTTCTTAATCGTTTGCTTCATTTTATTATTCAATGCGTAATTAAAGAGTATATTGTGTACGATTTTTGCTAATTTAGTTGAAGATTTTCTTGAGTGCGTTTTGTGAGCCCACGCGCACATTATACCTTCATATTGTTACCCGAATGGTACGTTAATAATGATTTATTTTCAATAAACCTATAAATTGTTAATACGTTTAATAATTGTTTTCAAGTTTGCTGAGTAATAATTTCGTATTGTCTTTTCTTGAACATAAAGAATATTATCGGAATTAAACAGCATCGTCGATCTTTATGTCTCAACTTCCATTTACATGTTTTTGTATATAAAAAATCGGTAGATTGATGTCGTGAATTACCACAGTAAATAGTTGGAAACGATAACTCTTCAGCGTTCTTATCACGTAAAATCAATAGGGGATATCACCTCTAGGTGCGAATGCGATAACGTTTTTATCATGCCCTCATGTATTGTTTGATGTGATGTTAATTGGTTTCTGCAAATCATTCCATTCTGTTTTATCAGTTTGCATTTCATCGTTTTCCTATGTACTGATAAGTTGTTTGTCTTCTTCGTGTATAACAAAATGTTCGTTTTCGTAGTTATTGTCGATCATCCACGTGTCTGATATTAAAATGTTCTCTTCTACAAATAGTGGTGTATTATCATAATATTTTGCAGCCATGTGTATTACGGATGGCCGTACTGTTTCGAACATGAAATGTGATTTATGCAGCATCATCCGCTTAAGTATAATCTGCACCGTATGTGTAACATCGAAAGATCGAGGAAGAACACTGACTGATGTATCAATGAAACGGAATCATTAACCATATTTCCTCTTAAACCAAATTGTTTATCACATCCAAGTGATCGAATCTGCATGAATGGAATCCAAAGACATATTCAAATATCGTTCTTTCTATTGTGTTAATCTTTTCAGCTGTTCATTAATTACTTTGAAAACGTAACCATTGGCTCATTATTGGAACTTTGTTTGATGTAATTTCACGGTGATAGGTGAATCAAAATGACAATAATTGGATAATTTTTTTGTAAAAGTTGTTAATAACTTCCATAGACACTCCTTTTTTAATAAAATCCCCAATGTTGTTTTATTTAAGGAAGAATCCAACCATAAGCCATTGCAAGAGTCACAAACACTTGTTGGATCTTTTTTGATAGATAGCTGTAAGGCTCTTCTAGTTCAGTTGACATTACTGATAAACTTTTTAGATTATGAGCCAACGTATCACGCTCTTGTCCTTCTCTTTTGTCATTTATACATAGACGAACCCTTTCCTTCTCCGTCTATAGTCACTCTTCATCCATGATTTTTTCTTTTTTGGTCTTACGATCCTTTTCTTTCTCCTTTTTGCTCCATTCATCATCAATTTGTTTGTCTTTCAAATGTTCATGAATCTTCTCTTTCTCGTCTTCGCGCCACTCGTTATCTATTCGTTTGTTTTTTACACATTCATGATCCATTTCTTTCTCTGAATCGCGCAACTCGTCATCCATTCGTCTCTCCTTTTTGGTGTTTCGATCCTTTTCTTTAATCTTTTCGCGCCACTCATCATCTGCTCTTTTATTCTCAATCCATTTACGCTTTCTTATTCTAATTTTATCTTCTTGCGAAACCATATTGTTTATTTAAAATTGATAGACTGTAAAAAATGAAATATTTGATAATAAGCTCTTAAAAAGTTGAAGTTCAATCTCTAAAGTCTAAATCAATACTGAAATAGAATTCAATATACATTCTCTCAAGTGCAGTTCTGATTCATCAGGTTTTGGAATTTCAGCACAAACAACTGAATCTGTTTCGCTTGCTGTTCGTGATTTAATTTCATTCTTCAGCCACATTGAAATATAACAAAGCGGTAAGCCTCGCTTTTGAAATTCAATTACATCTAAATATGTTAAATGCGACCCATGAATATTTCTATCTTATAAGTCGTTTTGTAAATCTTTAAGTTTTAGTTTAAACACACGCGTGACTAAATCAGTTCTAAACTCAAGCCTTCGCCATGGTTTCAAATTTTCTTTTCTATCTTTCCAATCTGAATTGCACGTTATCATGATAAATAAATCTGGTTTGCCAAATTTAAGAACCAATGCCATAGCATCTTGAGAAATTTTGTTGCATAGACCTTGGGCTTCCAATAATCCTCTATAATGTTCTTATCATAAGTGTTTCTGATTGTACTTTATCCACTTTAGGCAGCATCCTTCTAGTTTAACAATTGCATTAATAATAAATTGCTGCGTTAATTTTCCCGCATTTAAGAGCGGATTTATATATTATTTTCTTGTCGATAATCGATAAGAATTTTTATTTTTATAAATTCTTTTTTCCGTTATAAATAGAAAAATATAAGCAAAAATAGTTAAAGTAGAAAATATTCGGAACTAAGAATTGTATGATGTGAAACATGTAATGATTTACTAGTATAGGTGATTGACAAAATATATCGAGCGATTTTTGAGTGTATTGACATAATTTCGTGATTACAATTTAAAGATTGGATATGATTTGTACAACTAATACCCAGAATTAACACAAAGTTGAAGAAAGTTCAACCAGTTTTGTGAAAAACATGCTCATAAACCCTAATATATAAAAATGAAAATAGTTTTCAGTTTTTTTCTAAAGATTTTGTTATAATTATAAAAATTGTTCTATTTACGTTCTCCAATGCCACGTTAATGCAAAAATAATAGCAAAAATTAAAAAAAGATAATTATTATAGTGTCAAAATTATCTATTAGACATATAAAAATAGTGCTATAATATGACCAAATAGAACTCAAAATTTCTTTTAAAAAACATAAATTTAAATAATAATGTCTCTTTCTTTATTTTAACATTTCCTAAATCTTCCTAAGTTTAATATATAAAAATATTTTTAAAATTTATTAAAATAAGTTTTGATTTGGTGATGGGAAAAAATTTTGGATAAGGGGTTTTAATAACTTTTTTGATTTCAAGAAAAATATCATTTGTTGCATAAAAGCGTTTATAACTAAATATAGCAACTAAAGGTTTTTAAAATTTGAGTTAAAACGATTCCAAACTTAGCAATTCATAGGCATAACTATTTTAAGCTACTAATTTATGACAAATTTCTTCAGCGTTAGCTATTTTTTTTACTCTAATAATTAACAATATACAATACTAAAAACTGTGTTTCACACATTTACCAATACTATCTTCGCTAAACCGCTACCATAGAATGGCGAAGTATCGATGAAATTTATACCTGACTTAATTGTTGTAAGTATAGAGTTGAGCAATTCTTCGTATTCACCAATCATTTCTGTTCGATCTTCGCTGTAAACTAGATTTTTTGCAAGATATGCTCCGCCTGTAATTTAACAATATGTTTTAATTCAAGGACCAGAAAAGTAAGCATAATAATACTACTCAAACCTAACAGCGACAATAACATATATGTTTCGCCCAATTGTCTGTACTCTATTTTTCTGATTAGTTCCTAAATCGACCAGTTTGGGAAAACAGTTGGTGTTGTTCGATGATTTTGGCCATTATAGCGCTTAAAATATAGTGAAACCGAGTTTAAATCGCGAATAATAAACTATGAGTAATTATAATATAAATATTCGAAGTATCATATGTGAGAAGATACAAGCCTAAGTGAAAAGATTAGATAAACGCAAGCGCAAGTGTTTTTAATATTGATTTCATTTTTCTTGCCAAATCAACAGTACACCTTTTGGTTATATATTTGTTTAGTAAAGGATACATATTACCCTAATCAAAATAAGAGCCACTTACAAAAGTCTATGCTTTAGACATTAATAATGTTTAATTAAAAATTTATTTAATTAAAAAAACACATCTTTATGACGATTATGCGCCAAAAATTATATTTAAAATTACTATTGGTTTTGCCTCTTTTAATAATTGTGTTTTATCAGATCAGTTATAATTAATTAAGTTTAATTTGTTGTTGACATTTAATCGTTTGCAACAATTTCTGTTCGTTTGAAGTATGTTTACGTTTAGTGGGCGATAATATCTCTTAAAATACGAGATCCACATACGTATCAAAAGCTTTTAAAAATGTTCATTTAGCATTCAAATACCACAAGCAAATGTGACTTCATAGTCATCATCATCGTAATACCAATTGTCGATAATTTTATATGAATTGAGTGCGTGTCCTTAAATTTACTTTAATTTTGACTAAAGATGCAAATAATTTATGAAAAGATAAATATATTATATTTAAAACGGATGATAAACAATAAGTTCGGAACAGTAATGAATTCGTTTAAACGGATCGATTTGTAAGGACAGCACTCCTAGTGTTGGGTGTTATCTTCGTTTTTTTAGTTTAAAAATAATAACAACACAAGTGTAGCTAATATTTCTGTACTTCGAACCAACTTAAAGCGAATTTTTGGGCATAATTTTGCGTTTTGTTTTCTGTCTAATTTTCTTAACTAATTGTTACGATAATCAGGCGGAAGAGTACGAGTATTGATTAATGAGTGGCTAAAATAGGTATATTCGTGATCAATCAAACATTTATAATCGTTTTTGCATTGAATCTTAAACATACTTATCAAATGTCTTCGATTTGTAATGAAAGCTAAAATTAGATCTCTTCTCTTCATCCTCAACAAAACATCGCTTTATTTTATCATTTAACTCAGAATATTTAAGCAAAGATGTGTTCATTCGCAACCAAACAATATGCTGCTGGGGTTTTAATCACATTATCAGATCCGTTCGCCCACACATTAGTCGATGAATACTGAAAAATGTTTTGCAATTTTTGCATTAAAGAACTCTCTGGAGTTTTTCGAAGATGCCTAAAATGTCAAATAATGTAGTGCAATGAAAACTGTCAGTCAAACGATTGGATAATTCATAAATAGGAATGCAATTTGTTTGAATATATCGATCGCGAAATAGTATCTGGATTGCAGTTATTAAAAATTTTTTTTATTTTTGTTCGTTCAACTCTGATATTGATCTATTATACAGGTATGTAAGATGTTTGTACGATTTTATTAGTTTATCGTATTTTTAGTACATTTTTTGCTATATTTTATATATCGTTGGATAAGTTTAATGTCTTAAGATTCGTAAAAACTTTGAAGTCAAAATAATATCCACGATAAATAATATTGAGTTCTATATAGTAAGATTTAAATAATTCTATTTAAAAATGAATCATAAATTAACGATTTCCAAGACACTAGAAATTAACATTAACGCCGTTCATAAAAGGACACTTTAAAATAATGTTACCTATAAAATAGGGTTTTTACTTAAGGTGCAATAAGAATCAAGTTTAATTTAAGGATTTATACTTATAACGCTTAAACTGAATTATTAGTTGAAACACTACGCATTCCTTTTAATACTGTTCCAATAGTACACTGTTGTAATTTTACGACATTAAACATTTTTTCTGTAAGAAAAAAAATCTTGCATTCTTCAATCTAATAAACTTTTGTGTGCGTGTGTTTCGTGGCCCTCTGTGGTGTATTTTGTTAACGCGTAGTTCACTTACTTTAACCTGTGAGCAATGACATACGTTAGGTTCGAGTCAAGAGTGCGTTTGTACTCTGTCTCATCCTTTAGTCGGAGTTACTTCATATCTCGTGTATTACACATACATATAAGTGTGTAAACATGTATGTGTGTGTATATTACAGATGCACTGGAACAGAGATGGCAAATGGGTTTGACGGTATCCACGTTAATCTGTGACCGTTACTTGTATAGTGCTATGAGGAATACAAGTATAAAATACTTATACAGTGTGTGCGTGTGTTCAGTACGAATACTTTACTGAGTGTTATTAAAACTACTGTCAACAAAAGTAACGTTTTCTTAGTTTGCTGTCAACCGAATAATAAATAGAGATATGTATATTAAATGGTTTACTTTACAAATCAGATTTAAATTCAAATAACCATTTAAAGTTTTTATAGCATTAATCAAAATAATAGAAAATAATTGAATTTAGAAATAAATAGATGCTTATTTTAATATGTTAAATTTTAATTTAACAGGTTAACTATAATCGGTTATAAGTTAAGTATTAAAGTTTTAGATTAGAGTCAAAGTTAGTATTAAGTAGTTTAATAAATACACGGGTTTTAAAAAATAGCGAGTTAAACGGCAAGTCGAAATCATATATCTTCTAATAAATTTTGCAGATAAATTAGTATTTACAATAAAATATATATCGTATAAACTTATTGTGTAACAAGTATTACATACAATAGTGAAATATGTATACTAATAATTTTTTTTTTCAAGTTTAGCGTAACAGTAGTTGGGATTGTTATGCAAACTATCTTTTCTATATTCTTTTTTTTTAAATTTAATTTCTAATAAAAATTGTGTGACTATATTTTTTAATTGAAATATTTCAAAATAAAAGTTTTAAACGATAAATCGTTTAATAAACACCAAGAAATTAGCTTAAGTTAAATTATTCAGTTAACAGGTTAAAGTTAAAGTTAATAAAGTTTTTATCTGGTCAAAGTAAAGCTAAAATAAACAAGAACATCACATTCATTTGGAGCTCACTTTCTCTATACTTAAATTTAAGCTAATAAGTTTTATTAATAATTAGTTTAACTAATATGCAGTCTACAATTTTCTAACAAGTTAAAATTAACTAATAAAATATCCGAATGAATATATAATATAAAGTTCAATGTACGAGCTAAAGCGGACATTGTTTCAGACAGACGTACAGACATGGTCAAATCCATAAGATCGCCTTTTTTAAAAAAAGTGAGGTAAATATTTACAGGAGTTAAGTTAGATAGTTAAACTAGCTTCATTACTTTCGACTTTAATCCATCACTACTATTTAATTTAAATTAACAGAAATTGCAACTCAAAGGCACGAAATACACAATGGAATGAAGAAATGTTGCGATCACATAATGAGTCATGAAATAGAAATCAAGCTAAAAAATACCGATTTCTTGAAGTAACTACTCTTTAAATAAATTAAATCACTTGATAATGTGGCAAAAGTCGCGCGATTCTGCAACATATTTTGTCGATTACTGATCAACGATCATTCATTGTTTGGATTTGTTGATAATCATGATCATGTCATTGGAAGTGCTCTTTATATTTCTTTATCTGTTTTTATTCACTCTTGTCTTCCAAACGCTTCTTTTTATCAATATCTGTAACCGAATGCAAGCCCAAACAATTAATCAAATTTAAACGAACGAAGAAATTACCATTTCTTAAATAAATTTTTTATAGCCAAAACTGGCGAAACAGAAAGGAAAAAAAGGTTTGTATTATTTTATTTGCCAATGTGTTAAGTTTGAAACAAAATCCGAACAAGATTTTGATTATAATAAATTCAATGAAATATTGAACAAATTCTCGATTCAATTCTCTAAATCAATTTAAGAAAATCTTAAAACTATAAATGCCGCGCTTAAAACAAAATTTAAGGAGATATTTGACATGGAAACAAAATTAATAAAACTAATTGTCATACTGTATTCGTATTAATGTGATTGTGTAGTTAATACTTCCCAAGAAGTTGTAAAACATTAGAATTTAGCTAAACAAAACATAGAAGTAACATATCAAATAAATCATTATCTATGAAAAACGATTCGAGAACATTATTAACTTGAATGAATTGAAAATAATTGTTAATCGATGCGCTAATATTTCTAATCACTTTCTCTTAATTTTCATCACTATTTTTATACTTATTGCAGACATAATTTTGATAGATTTTGTGATGATTTGTGTGAATTAATATTAACTTATTTATCGATTAAGTGATTGTTATTAAACTAAATGCGTTTCAAAACATTGGATTCATTTTATAATAAATGGATAAACAAAACTTGTTTTTGATCCATACGTTTCGTTCAAACAAAATTAATATATTTACATGTAATTGGTGTATAGTCATATGCATGGACATTGATGTAATGTGATCAATCATTTACTAGATTATGAGATGAAATGTGTGCAAATATTAATAACGTTGTGATTTATGGAAATGATTTATACATTGCGGATAAAAAACTTATTATTGTTCATAAAAACTGTAAGCAATTAAGCGTTTCTCTATAAACCATCATTCAATGTTTAAGTTGTCATTGTCTTTGTACACTAACATCAAACAATTAACCGTTAATTTAAGATCAATTGGAGTTCGCTGAAATTATGCAAATTGAAGATTTTTTCCACGAATGTATTTAAAATCGAAATTCTGATTTGTTGAGTGAACTCGAAACTGTGAAACACTATTGTATAAGAAATGTAGATATATTTGAATCATTTGCTAATCTGTTTTTGCATCAATTGAAGTCATTGCACGTTTGATTCGTTAATCCAGATATAAATGTGGAAAACGTTAATATAAATATTTCAAAATTTAAAAAACCTTGAGTGTATTGGTTATGATTTTTATCATTAAAATATTCACAACTCTAATCAGATAATAAGGTTTGTTCTAAAAACTACATTAAATTTAATGTTTTGGAACAAAAGCTTAAACTTACTGTATTTGGTTATATTTTTAGTTATGGTTTTCAATCACTAAAAAAGTAAATTATTAAAAAATTCTTTTATTAAAAAATCATTATTTGAGTATTAGTTTACTGAAGAATAGCATAAAATTAAATCATTAAGATAACGAGAATTAAGCCCAAACGTAAGTCATTCCGAAAATATACAAAAAATTTTTACCTCATACTAAGATTTTCATATCAGATAACAGAAATATTACAAAAAAAGGTGAGAACACGTCTTTTAAATGTCTTGTTTAGATACATAAATAGCGATAAATTAATTCAATCAAAAGGTTTTAGACATTAGTTTCGCCTTAATTATTAACTGTTGTTTTTAATTTAAGAAATTAACAAAATTAGAAGAATTAATTATGCTACAAAATTATTTATACTATTCTAATGTAAGATAATTTGTATTAATAAAATATTTAATAAATGATTAGATAAAAAATTTTTATTTAGTTAAAAGGGTTCAAATACCATAGAATCAACGAATATTGTTTTAAACCTAAATATTAAGAATGTCTGAAATGCAAAACTTTAAGCTCCTAAATAGTAAATAATACTTTAAAGTAGTAATATACCTGGTATAGGGCAGCCATTCAGATACGAGGGAGCAGCCAAAAATGGCGGGCGTGTCAACCTATAGTAAGGCTGATGTGTGATAGTTTTATGTATTTAAGTCACTGTATTCATGTTTCTACTGTAAAATTTTGATAAAGATATTTGCTTAGGAGTAGTAAAGGGTTTGTTCGCATTCCGTTTCCTTCTGTTTTAGTAAATGAAAGTTAAAATGAATTAAATCGTTCAGTTTTGAATTGAATATTATTAAGCACCTCCCCAGGACCTTCATTGTACAAAAGAAAAATGTCCCCGAAAAAAGAAGCGCGTATGGGCGTGGTTTAAGTAAAAAAAAAGATAAATTTTAAACATTTTTTTGATTTGCCCAATAAGTTCGTATGCTATAATTTTAGTTAAAGTTCCCAAAGCCCTGTAACACCACCTGGATTTCAAAAAATCAAACAAATTTTTAAAACAATAAACTAAGCAATAAATTAGATGTTTTTTAAAATTACTGTTTTACAGTCAATACACATAAAAGAAAGTTTCTTTTACATTATAAATGGTTTATTTAGTGGAAACAGCTTGATAAAATTATTAATGTATCCGGAAATAAGCTGATGGTTTTATCAGTTATGATTTCTGCATTTCTGTACTTCTGCAGCTCACGCATTTCAGACTCGTTTTTTTTGTATGCGTATACAATTTACAACATTTTGGATAAGTCAGAACTTCAAAGGTTTGTCGTTATACAGATATTGTTTACTTTTAAATTGGCTGTTTTCCTTCCTTAATCTTCACTTTGTAGCCTTATTTTTAAAACATTTTCGATGATATCTCATTTGCATGTACACTAGGTTGAGATTATGATTCCTACGTTTTGTAAATCCTCGTGGAGTACATAATTTTAATAGTTTTTAAAATTACTCTTCATAAACTTCTAAATAATTTGTAAAGTTTATTTTATGTAAGTATTTGGATGCTTGATCTAAAGCTGAACCATTCTTAGGAAATTTTGAATGCAATGTTACTAGACGTCATTCATATTCTGCGGAGTGTTTTACAAGCGCGCTAAATATGCCTGGAAAAGAGAAAGTAAGTCTCGAATTTGAGAATGGATTGCGAATTTACGACTATTTTACTTTCCTGTACGGTGAAGATCCGAAAATTCTTTATATAACAGGCGGCGCGCGAGTGGAAATATATTATAGGTTAGGTGTATACCAAGTGGTGGTATTGGCATCTTTGTTAAAGGAGAATATTTAAATATAGATCAAAAGCTTATTATGTATGTTGCGGTAAATGGCGAACAATTGACTAGTATTTGTACGCCTATAACGGCGACTTATATGAAGTGCGTGAATCCCAGAGTTCCGATTTAGAAACTTGAGTTTCCTGATGATCGAGAATATGTGGAATTGGATTTTGGTTTTATTATGGATATTGTAAGGTATAATATTTATTATGTAATTTATTATGGATTTCAATGACATAAGCCCCAGAGAACAGAATCCATTCCTTAAGTAAAAGATGTATCGAAATCCAGAATATACGCGATTTACAGAAGAAATTGGCATTAAGTTTTACAGATGCGATTAATTAATAATTAAAGAAAAAAAGCTATACAGGCGTCACAGGAGTCGGATGTGACGGTTTGGATTGGAGCGAGTACTTGTGATATCACTTCTTTATCGAAATCTCAGCTTACGTATAGAGCACCAGTAAAGAAACCACAAGCCAATCAAAGGTCTTCAGATATTCAAGAATTAATAGTAGTAGTTGGAGGTCAACTGAATTTTACGATCGGAAGATTGAGTTATGAACTAATTTTAAATCCAGTAAATAGTTATGAGCAGCACATACTTATTGACGTGATTAATAGTATTTGGGAATTGGTTTGATACTTTCTGTTTAATGAAATTATTAATATATAATTGAATATTAATAATATTATAGTCATTTCTTATGAGTTTAAGAAGCATAATACATTTATAATATAACTTTAAATGTTAATTTTAAAAAATTCAAATTAAATGTACAATAATTTTGTTAGAGTTACAAAAATTATATAATGATGAAAAATATTCAGTAGTAATTAAAGTACAATTTCTCATAAACAATACCTAAATTAACTGTTTAATATTAACTAAGGAACAAAAGAATTTATAAGATATTTTTGTTTAAGACAGTATAGATAAGTTATCGATGAAACTAGGATTAAAAATTTTAATACGTCATAATAATTATAAAATATTTTTAAATTAAAAGAAAGATTAACTTGTTTTCGTATTTGCTGTTGCCTTCGGCTATGCTTTATTTGCTATAAAATTGGGAAAACCGTTATTATTCATGCATATAAAATGTTTGAAAAGAAGAAGCAAGAATACAAATTAAAGTAATTAAACTGGCAAACGCACCAAATATCCTTCAATATCTAATCTGGATTGACTTTTTTTGATTAAAAGTGAGCCAATTACTAATAATTTATTCTTAGTTCATTCTTTTTTTATCTGATTTTACATACAAATATATGAATATGGGTATATACGTCTGCCTGTCCCTGCACACTTATGTTAATTAAGGGAGTTTATTCTTTGTGTTAATAAAGGAATTTTAACCGATTTCTCATTTTAATAAAAGGATTATAAGGTTCAAATAACCTCAATATAGCGTCAAATAAGCCATAATTATGGTCTAAATGGCCATTATAGAGGTCAAAAATGATCAAAAAAGGGTCGAAATTGGGATATAGAGCTCACGTTTTTTATATTTAATAGCCAAAATAGGTAAAGATTTACTGAAATTATGTCAAAAATAGTCACAATTGAAGTCGGGGTCGTAAAATTCCGTTTTAATATTAACAAAGGAATTTTAAGGTGTCAAAACAGTTAAAATAGTACAATAATCACCAAAGTCTGTCAAAAATATTATATAAATGAGGTAAAAACATCCAAAAATCTAGGCGGGAGATTCAGTTATTATAGTAATAACTAAGAAAATAATAAATAAAACGGTATATAACTAGCCAATATTCTTGGCTGAAGCTAACGAAATTAAAACCAAATTACTTTAATTTAAGCAATATAAACTAATCGTAGCGATTGAACAAAGTAAGCGAGCGAACATATACTAACTGAAACTATCATAACAAAATCAGATATAATGACCATATTGTTGATATTTAATTTCGAAACATCCAGATAATTACCAGGTTTTAGAAAATATTCAATATTTTCATATTTGTGAGTTTTATGGTTAGTTATTGTAGAATAATATTATAGCAAAGATTTGCACAAGAAATAATTTTTAATTTTTCGAAATTTAAGTTAGAATTTTTAATGTAAATTATAAGTTAATATAAAAAATCCTAACTTTAATATTTTTGTTTTTAGAGGTTCCAAAAATTCTAAAGTTCTATTTTAAAAGCTCTTTTTACTTCCCACTTTAAGCCCAATTCACATCATTTAGAATAATCATACCGAACCATACGCTGATCTTTATTGCACACGACATCACATTTACTAATGGATCAAAAGTAAATAAACGTCAAAATTAAATAAAATTATTATACTGCGATAAAAGATTTTGAATTATAGAGTAAATTTCCAAATAGCTTAGTTTACTGCATAATCGAAACTTTTAAATGAATTGCCGATATACCAACAAATGCAAGTTAGAAATATAATCTGTTGCCATTTCAATCATTTATCTATTATGATATGCTTACTGTTTTCTATAAAATCGGCCATCCGTTGCTCGTACTTCAGAATTCTAAAATTTGTTCTTTCCACAAATTTGTCTAATTCAGTGTATTTTAAATCAATACCAGATCTTTCTGGAAATATATCCATCATTTTCTTGTTCATCGGTCGTGTAATGTCCGTCCCGTTCATTATTATTTATATAATGGTTAACATTTTTATCGCTCACATTATTATTAAAACTTTTAAATTATTAATTAAAATAATACAAGTTGGTAGGGGTGTCAAAATGGTTGCAATATTTTCAGATTCTCCTTGACTCAATGAATCCAAAAGTCCCCACATTACCGAATCTGTTGGGCAACCAATTCGTCACCCCTACCCATTTATTTTACATTATATCACTTATGATATGTTGTACTTTTCTCAATTAATGATTTAACATTGTTGGCCACTCATGTGTCAAAATTTGGCATTGACTTGTAAAAATTATAGATTTACTCAAAAACTATGATCGGTGATGAACAACACTCGAGCGGATGTTGTTGAGCGCGAGCACTGAACGTAGAGTAAAAAACTTATATTTTACTTCAGAAAAGTTCTTTTATCACCAACTTTAATGAAAAAAATTTTATGAAAATTTGTTTATCGAAATGTATTATAATTTCTGAGAGTAATTTATTTGAGTTATTATTAGAATTATATTAATTAATTTAAAATTTTACTCTACCTTCTTAATTTACAAAGAGCGTAGGAGAACGACGAATGTCATTATTTCGTCTAATGCCAGTTTAAGCTCTGAATGTGTTCATCACTAGCTATTATTTGTTTTTATTTGGTGAACGCTTTGAAATTGCCATCTATTATTAATTTAGATTGCCTAAAGTTTTTATTGTAGTTGGCTGTTCTGCGTAATACCATAATATAAAATTCCACCGATATATTCTAATTCATGTTAGATTTAACATACAATAAATTTTGCTATCGATTATACATTTGTTAAAACTAACCAAACAGTTATAATTGCATGAATAATATTTGGGCCTTAAGCGGAGTGCCTATATGGATGGCGTCAACTATTTTTTGCATACAGTTCGGTACGGACTAAATAGTAATAAACTTATTATTACAGATTGTTGTTATAGCAATAAAAAATTGAAAATAATTATTTTTCCTGTGAAGCGGGTTTATAATACTAGTTAAATATTAAAAAGTTTTATGGAGCAATATTATAAATGGTCTGATATTATCACTTTATCAATTTAAATATTTTCATAAAATTTTTTTAGCGTTTCATATGTTATAATCAGGATCCGGATAAATGCATGCTTGCATATAAGTGCATAAGAATGCATAAAACCTGAGTTTTTTGCTTTGCATGCATATATTGAAGATTTAGAAAATAGATGCATATTTTTATAATTTTAAAACATAACTTGAAAGAATTAGCACTATTTTTATTGTTCAGTTGAGTTTAATTTGGTGCAATAAAATCAGAACTACCATAAACTTGGAACTTTGCATCTGAGAAAGAAAATTATTAGAACTGTCTAACTTTATCATTAGTGATTTCAAAATAAATGTCTAAAGCTAATGAACCAAGTTTTTTTGCCAAAAATGCAAGTAAAAGTTTTAATTTCATCATCTTGAATGCATATACCGTTCGGATACTTTTTCACGCATAAGGCATACCAAGGTTTAGATTAACATAATAATAAGTGCAGACATATA
>JAQIXJ010002634.1:0-15194 GCA_034700185.1 Phthiracarus laevigatus | reverse complement strand
GAAAATCCTGTATAATTCATAATAATTTCTCTTATCTAAATCCTGCACTCTGACAATATATCGCTGCACAGTATGTGTTATGCAAGATTTAGTACTTATAAACGCGAATCGTAAGTAATTATATAGTAGTAAAAGGTACCATAACGTTTACATACACATAACATCAATGGCTTACGCTAATAAAATAAAATATAATTACAGTCCTCAACAGTAGATGGGGTGACTAGTATAATATAAAAATACTTTTTCATCTCGTTTCCGCACTACGCGAGGGAACCAGGTGTTCCATAACTTCTATGTATATCTCTTTATCTGATCGCAAATATATATCTGTTTCATGAGAAGTTTAAAAACTATATAAATGAAAACTATTTTGAAGGATACATTTAAGTTACAAAGATAGGGCTCTTCACATTATTTTTATTAAATTTTTTTTATAAAAAAAATTGAAAAAAATTTTTAATTGCCTGCCGATTTATGGTTCGATCGTCTTTTAATCTAATTTTTCAAATTTACCTTATTTCAGGGATTATATTTTATATTTATTAAGATATTTTTTCGACGGCTAATAGTTTATGAGAATTAATGAGATATTTCTTATGTTAGTTAAGGATTTTCATGAGAGTCATAACGTTAAAAATAGAATAAAAAGGCAAAACTCGATTTGGGTCACTTATAAGAAAAATTTTAGTAACAAAAATGAGCGACATCTATTTATCAATTTCAAAGTTTGGTGTTCAATAATAAACAATGTTAACGAGAAAGTCAATTACTTGAATATAAAAATTGAAACGAATTTTTTGAGATTTGCTGTCATTTTATTTTTATTTTCATTTTAAAACAAGTTTACTGTATTTCAGATGAGAGCAAAACTCAAGAAATAAAACAGGTGCAAATATGTTTTGCCGAACGCTTACTGAAAAAATAATACGTTGTTCGTGGAGGAAAATTTGTGCAATATATGGTAATATCTCGAGACATTTCCGAAGAGCACAATCAATAGGTACAGATTTAGAACCTCATCGATTATAACCAACTTATATTCGAGTTTGAACAAACTTATACAAATAAAAGGAGTTTAAAAAATAAACGTATAGGAATTTAAGTTTTACTCACTACATTGGAGTTAACATCGAAAAGTGATACAAAAGGAAGTAACGAAAACATTTCAGAAAAACAAAATTTAAAATAAAAATTAATTCAGTCTGCGAAGATTCTGTAATGACTAGTGCTTTGAAAATCGTTAGAAAAAAGGGTACAAACTAGTTTTTTAATCGTTTAATAAAAAGGCCTAAAATTTGTTTTATAAATCGTTTGATAATATTTAAAATTTTATTTAAAAAACTAGTTATAATTAACAAATGGGTAAAATAAGTTATGTTATCTTAACTAAATGTCTTCTATTGTCTCTTAATAATTCATTATAATTCGAAAAATATCTTTACATGTTGGCGGAAACTAAGAGACGAATTTCTCAATAAAATTTTTTTCAGTTAAGCTAACATCTTGTGAAACAAATCAGACATGGATTTAAATGGTTTATACAGCTTTTCATAACCCAAAATTTTTTAATTTAAACAAATAATATTACAAAAAATTAAAACTGAACTTTTTAAACTCCTTTTATATTTTTAAAATCGTTTAAATCGTTTGAATCGTTTTATTCGTTTATTCATTTTTAATTATTTTGGTTCTACATTTCATATAAACTTGTTTTAAAATGAAAATATAACATTTTAATTAAATAGTTAATTATCGATTTTAAAAGCCCTTGTAATGAATTTTTTACTAATTAAATTGTTAATTCAAAGTAAATGTCGGAGAGACTTAATTTTTCTGCCGATAAAATAAACATTTAATGAAAAAAAACTTATGTCCAATTGACGCAACATTCATATTCAGATATTAATTCGGATTCGGTTGTGTTTACTAATAAGATTTTTTAAAAACTTATTAGACAATAATAAATTAAATTTTTTAAATCAATGAATAGACGAAAACACAGTAGTAAGCATTTCCTAGAACTATAAAAGAGACTGAGTCCTGTTTTCTTAGCATTTAAACATTTGAAGACAATGGCTGGATCACCAACAAAACGTTTCGAATCTCTTCACATTAATAAGACCGTAATACTATAAATTGCACTAGTTATCGAAAATTAGGAGTTAGAGTTACAAATCGAATTTCTTTTGAAAGAAGCTGTTTTTAACATTTTGTTTTGAGCACTGAATATGTAGAAATCATTTGGCCAATTAACACAAAGATCAATGAACTTGCTTTATAAATTAGATTAATAGAAAAGTAATTATTTATTCAAATATTTGCCTTAAAATAAGTGCGTCGAGAAGCAAAATGCCCTTGTGGAAAGTCGTAATCTTCGATTGTTTGACCATTTAGTCTAGAACAGAACTTAAACTGTAACTATTCAATACTCACCATGAGTTATGCCAAGAAAAAAATTCGCTAAGTTTCGTAAAATGTGTTGATGCCAAAAGTGACTAGTATTCAATATTTAGCTAAAAAAATGAAAAGTGCGATAAATATTTATTGACATTTCATTTTACAAAAACTTGTTTAAACGGTTTCAAAAGAACAAGAAAGTGATGTACTATTGCATTGTTACTATTACAAACATGATTTTTTTTGTTTAAGTAAGGAACGATAAAGATTTTGGGAATTGTTACTTTAATTTTTCTCTTATTACATGTATTATTAATCAAAGATAAACTTTACCCTTCTCTTATTTTGTAGCGTTTAAGAACGATGGATAATATAATAATTTAATCTATCAATGAAGACGAATAGGACTATATGCTAAGTAGATAAATGGAAGAGCAATTTTATTAGTTGTTAGATTTTAATGTTGTGCGTGAATATAGTAATATTTTTTGGTTTTATATTTAGTTCTAAAGGTACCCTAAACGGTAGAAAAGAGAGTAAAAATACTTTCCTGATTTTGCCAAATTTGCTTCTGAAAACTATTTTACATTTTTGTCAGTGCTTACACTTCTATTAATTTATTATTTAAAGATTTTAAAATATATTAAACAAGGATTTTAAAGAAACATTTGAGCTGTCATTTATTTTATTGATCTTAATTATGATAAATGATATCAAATTCTCTATAATCTTGTGAAAAGTTTGCTACGTTTTATAACAAGTAGTTTTGTGCAAACTATTCTGCAAAAGTTATTTTAACAGCACAAATCCTTCAACATAACTGGAGAGTAAGGTAACTAAGACTAAGTTAAGTCCTTTCGTTTTCAAAGTAAAATTAAACTTATTGTCTCGAACTTCTTATATGATTAGGAAAAAGTCTCTACGCATTTTACTTAAGCAGGATATATGTGCAACTTAATGGTTATAAAATTAAAGCCTTTTTAAATGAAAATACTTTTATTAAGTTTTTCTCTAAATATTTATGAATAATAAGCTGTGGTTTGAATTGCGGGTACAACCGTTGCCCCTTCTATTAACCAATGTTCAGTTATTGTCCAAACAAGACATTCACATTGAATTGGAAAATTTTTCGGATGCTATTGACGGGACAGAATTCATCACTATACAACAAAACGCAATCTTAACGTAATTCTAATTCTTAAGGTAAATTATAGGTTGCTAATATTTCAATTATAAGTTCTTACTATTATTATTAATCATTAAATATACGTGTTATTTTGTATAGCCGTTACTAATATTACATCTTTGAAAATCAATGCGCGTAATAAACATTACATTGCACTTCATTGAATATCTTAACAGTTTTCCAAAATATGTGTTGATGTTCAAACAATTTTAAAATCGAAAATTTTTTTTATTTTAAGCAATGTTTTTATTGACAGGTTTAGATAACGAACATAAACAATGATGTCTAGTTTGATCACAAAAATATATCGTTTATCAATGTTTTAAATAGAGTTTGGACTAGTTATTTTCTTGTCAAGTTCAAAAAACGTCTTATTCGATACCTATTTGGTTTTTTTCTCAACTTGTAATAAATCAAATTAAATCTAGTTTTTACAATCTACAATTGAAACAAATAATTTTCATGTTCCGTTTTTTATAGTTGTTAGATTATTTTACAACTATTTAATCATATTTTCATAATTAATGTTTACAGAAAAATAAATCAATTTAAGATATTAATTATCGAATTAGAATTCATTTTAATTGGAGCCGTGTTAAATCTATTAACGTTTACAATAAAACCATACAAATCAGCTATATTTATAATTTCTTAAATTCGTAAAACAAATTATGTTAATTTTAAAATATTACAAATTAAATACTCGGCAAATTTATTATTATCCTTACTTAAAGCCAGAACAAAGCTATTAAATTTAACAGCAACTGTCAATGATTGATAATGATTTTGCAAGTTTACTGAATATTTGACAACAAATAATGCGAAATACTTATATTTTTGCATACAACTAAATCTACTTCATTAATGAGATGTATGGGAAAACTTAACAAGACTCCATTCGTAAGTTTGTATTATATGCAACTTTTCTAGCGGTGTATTTTTAAGAGAAGTATGAAGGAATGAACAATCAATACCCGATAGAACTTATGTATTTCGATGATTTCATAAAGTTTATGACAACTCGAAGTGTTGAAGTGGTGTAAGCTTTTAAATTATTAATCGTAATTATATTCTTATTTATTACCCCTATATAAACTAATGATCTTATAGATGTTTCCTTATTAAGTGATTCAAATTATAACAGAGTTTATTCTAGTTTTTTTGATAAACTAACCACTGTATTCTAATTTACACATGGTTTCACTTGATTTATTTTATTCTAAACCTAAAAATATCGACATCTCTTTAATCATGAATTAAATTTTTTCGAACAAATAAACGACGAATTTATTCGATTGAATTTCATTTGCTTACATTTTAAACTTTATTGTGATAATTACAACGAAAGAATTCAAAGCTTCCATGTTAAAATGCTAAATAAAACTGCGTATCGAAATACATCCAAAATATACCGAAAACACTTATTTTTAACGATTTTTCGACGATTTTGTTTTAAGGTAAAGACAATTTTTAGAAGAATACATACCAACAGAATCGACAGCTGTTTTTTCAGATCAACGACGATAATGTTAACTGTGCTAAATTCGTTTCATTAAAATAAAAACTGTGAAAACTGAGTTTGAGTTACTTAAAATAATTAAGAAAAACCTGGGCTTTAGATCATTATATGGTTTTAAAGTTTTAAAGAACTCTTGATTTAAATTCCAGGATAACTTGTATTCATTTTTATTGTATTGGATGCAAGGTTTAAAGTCAATAAGAAAATAGAATTCTTAAAAATTTTTTTGTTGATAAAACTTTATTTTTTTTGCTATAATATTTAAAACGATATTTCTGACGCTGTCTATCGACTGAACAGTAAAATATATTTTCAAAGTTAAACAAAAGTACAGTACAAAGTAAAGCCGTTACATGACAGCAATATTACGATTCTGTAGTAAATGTTGTCAATTATGCATTTGAAAGTTTAAAAGATATTAAGTGGGTATTGTTCTCTAGATGAATCACTTATTGTTGGACTTAATGCAACTAAAATATTATTTACTTATTCTATTTGCCATTTTTAAAAACTTTAATTTTTGAGAAACTACTTTTATTAAGCACATTTAGGTTTTAATATCGGTGAAAAGTCGATATCATTGATTTGATTATGTCTCTCTGTATGAATGTCTGTCCAGATGTTAGAAATACATGTTTAAAAATTATTTTTAACATAACTCTTATTAATAAAGGATTTGTCATTTTGATATCTTTTTTTAAATACGTGTATAATTTTGCCAAAATGTTGCATTGCTAAATGAAAATGTGTATGATTTGCTATATGTTTTGTTCTATTTACTATTTGAGATTTATCGCTTTGACTTTTAATAAAGATTTTTCGCCTTAAATGAAATAAATATTGTGAAAAAAATTATTCCAGCAGTTACCGTTAGCCGAATAAACATGATTTCCAAAAATTTAAACTTTTGATAAAAAATGATTAAATGAATAAAAAACTGTTATACTTAATTTGAAGACAATTTATAAATTATGACTTTTAAATTTATTAAATTACTCTTTAATAACAAGTTTTATGCCAAAAATTACATTATATGTTTTGATATTATAATAAGTTTATACTCTTTTACTAACTTTAAAAATAGTTTATTAATTATAAAAAGTGTTTTAAAAATTAAAAATTTATTCGATAATTAAACTAGAACGGCACATTCATAGATTTGTATTGATTTTAAACGTTAAACATTTGTTTTTTAAATTAGATGAAATAAACTATTTACAATTCGGAATGCAATATCCAACTGCGAAACGTTTTTTGTTTAATAAGAGTTAATATCAGTATTAAAAATAAAGATTTTATTGGAAAAATATATACAAAATTGATAATATTAAATTCTTTATACATGTTATTTTAATAAAACTTTTGGCCTAGATTCAGACAACATTTATGTACAGAATACTTTCAATTATTCAACAATCTGACGATATCTACATTGACATTAATTCAGTTATTAAATTTAATTGTTTCTACTTGATATTTTGTTAAAATGTTTAAAATAACCAGTGTATTTAGTTGTTAATCTTGACACATGCATAGAGTTGTCCTTAAAGTCTGCTAACATTTTATTTAAAATAATAAGTAACTAAAAATAAAGTTTTGTTGAACATTTGAAGACATTTCTTTTTCGAAATCATAAGCTAGGACTAAGTATATGTAATGATTAGTCCAAATGATTCATTATCTAACATTTCAAACCAATTCTTTCGATTATGTGCATGGAATCTTTATTTAATAACTTATGCTGGTTTATAAAATTTTTAGTTTAGTAATACTAAAAACATTTTTAATAAAATTATTTTTATTAAAACACCATCAAAAGAAGTTGATTTAAAATCTGCGACAATGCACAAAGTTTTTTAATTGAAAGGATTGATAAAACAGTTTACGAAGTTACGCCAAATAAGAAGTTAGAGATTAGAGCTTTTGGGTAATTTTGTAGAAACAGCAAATTAAGAGATGCAACGAAAGATACTGAATTGATCTAAAAAATTTTTTATTAGTTAAAAAAATAAAAACTATCTTGACTTATAATTAAATATACATGAGAAACTCAAATTCATTAATCTTTGAACTTATGTAATTATTAGCCCAATAATAGATTTGTTAACAAGAACATTTAATCATATATTAACTATTCATTAATTCATAAAAGATTAACTTTATTCTTAATGTCGGTATTAAAAAGTGAAATGTGTATCTTTTATTTTGTTTTCTTAGCTAATTCTTATACTTTTAATCAAAACATTAGAGGTAAATAGCACTTCGCTGCTTACAATACTTAATTACAATCTTTTTACTGAAACAAATAAATAATCACATCGATGTTACTGAGTTTGTAGTGCGTCTGAATTAAGATATAAATATAATTTATTTAGATTCACTAATTTAACAAAACAGCGTTTATTGCGATACAAAATCTATCCCAAGTCATCTATATGGGATTAATTTTTATCGATTATATGGTTATTTTAATCATAATTCGTAATTTATTGCTAGAAAATTATTAAAAAATTAAAAAATTGAACAATAAGATTACTTTAAACAAAAATTAAATCAATAATTATTCTTGATTTGTATCGTCAAACTGTCTCTAAGCAACATAACAAACATTTTGATTTTTCACTTTGCATTATAATTTTATTGTCTTCATTGTCTAAACTAGTGAAAACGGCATTAATCCAACTCAGGGCAAGATTGTGCCATTGACCAGTGTTATGCGCGTCGAAATAAAAAATGAGAGTTAAGCACATAACGCAAACTCTTTTTGTAATTGTATTATTCAGTGTACTGTCGTTGAACGTGGATAAATGCGTTGTTCTTTGTCCTAAACCCGATTTTTTTAAATGTAGAAAATTAGATATTTTTCAATCGAAATATTTTATTAACACTCAATTTAATTAAGATTATTCTAAATAATTTTGAAATAGCTTTAATTTAAATCATCAATTCTATAATAATTGTTAATAATTTAATATAATTAACCGAAAAGATGAATGAACAAAATTTGTCTTTTCATTGAACTAAAGAGAAAAATTTTTAAAAGTATTAACAAAGTTTTACGAAATAAGTTTCTTTTGATCAATAATAAAATACAGTTAAGTATAGTGATTCAATAAATTAGCTCGATTTAATTAATTTTTAAATTTCTTATAAAAGCAGAAAGACTTCGTTTAATTAAAATGTTTAATGTAATTAAGTTGAATATGGTTAAGCAATTTGTTTTTTGATTATTCAACCATTGTTTGTTTACTATTGTCAATTCATTTCCAAGTTATATGTTCTTGGTAGACCTTGATAACGACTTATGGACGTTTAATATTTGCCAATTTTACGTGTACTGAATCTGCTTTTTCGCTGTCTTTCCATTTGATAAGAAATTTTAGATCACCAGTTGCATCCTTATTTGTTCAGATATAATTATTCAGTGAACGATTTACATTAATTTTATTGGTTTAGTGGTATAAAACCAAAATTATAAGCTGTAAATTAAAGCATATCTTAAAAGGCATATAATGATAAAAATATATTAAACCATTAACTGTGAAGAATCTTTCAACAATGTGATAACGAATTATAATTCAGCACTTGAATAAAAAGTCTATAACGAGAATCGAGATCTAGTGAAGGTAATAATGTGTCCAATGATAATAGAGCAACAGATGATAAAAAAGACATATATTCAAATCCAGGCTACGAATGAGTGGATTTTGAATCGGTAAAGATTGCAATGTTTAAAATGCCGAAGCGGAAGTAATATATCTTAATGAGTTAGATTTTATGTAAAATTCTATATATATTCTTAACTTTTAATTTTAAATGATTGCCAAGAACTATATCAATTATTTATTTTAGAGCATGTCAAAGAAAACATTTTAACAGAATGATGTAAATAAAACGATTGCTTTGCGTGAAATTATTATGGAAAACGAAAGTGAAGCAAGTCTTGCAAGAGATTCTTCACCAATCAAAGAAATTCCGTCAGCATAGTTTATATAATGAATAAAACTTAATAAGACAAATAGATGTACCCTTGTAGCTATTAATCATCTTCAAAATCAAACAAAAATGCGAAAGTTGGTAAAAACGTTGCTAATAAATTTTTAAAAAGCTTTCCAACTTGTTTACATGCATCGTTAGCTTCTTCGCACTATGAAGACTTAGTTTTATTCAAAGATTTAAAAGAACTTTGTCATACCAATAGTAAACTTCTGCAACTTTCAAAAGTTAGTTGTAGGTCGCAAATGAAATGTTATATTGAAGTATATTGACCATATTCTAATTTTCTTTTAACAATACCGAAATCCATTTTTTTCCGTTGAATTTTTTGTTTTTAATCAAATTCAAGGGAACTGAAGTGTGAAATATTTCACTTTTTCTATGACAATATAAGTCTATTAAAATGCGATCGAAAATCTATGTATATAAGAATTATAGCATTAATTTAAAACTGGGATAGTTTAAGCTTATAATTACTTCTTTTTTTGATAATTTTTTATCCTTATTATCGCCTTTGACATTACAAAACATACAAACAAACTGATTTCTGTTTTAAAATTTAAAATTCAAATAAAAACTTTTAAATTTTTAAAAGCTTGACTTACTGATTAATCAATGGTGGAATAATACAATTGTAAGCACGCGGACATATTTCACAAAGATATAGTTCCCCATATCCATGACAAGCACAACATGCATTTTCGTCAAAATCACTGTCCACATATGATGCAATCATTTCAAATAAAATCGATAAATAAAGATATATCTCTTAACAAAAAATTTATAATTTATAATAAATAATGTTTAATATAGGGGACTAGAATTAATATAAACTGTTCTAACAGACAACTGAGATGTTAAACAAAAACTGTAATGAATAAAGCTATATTTGGGGCCCTTTGTCAAAAAACAGATGTTGTTATTGTGTACATTATGTTAAATTATAACTGTACAAATTAATTTTATTTTCATGAAGTTAATAACAACCAGCAGCTGGAAAACAATTTTATATTTATAGATTATATACAATAAGTACATTAGTAATTTAGATTAAAAAGCGATTAGGTTTTTTGGAAATTTTTCCTTTTGTTAAAAATTAAAAGTTATGACAGAAGAGAAACGCATTTAATGCTTAAGATTTATTATTCTTAGCTTATTAGTGACAAAGAGAATAAGGAAATTCAATAGTTGCTATTTACTTATATGCATAAAAACAGATCTCAATTAATAAGATATATTGCGAATAATAGCTTTATAAATTTAAAAATTTTTTTAAATTTCGTTAAACTACGTTTTTATGCAGAAATATATTATACATGTCTCAATATTTAATTTAAAAAGTTATTATTTTTCTAAAAGCCATTTTTTCCAGAAAAAAAACAAGATCCATTCTTACTTTAAACTGATAACTATTCACTGATTATATAGTAACATTTTAAATGAAAAAAGAACCAAATCGCTATTCGGCCATAATTTTAAAACCTCTAAAACTTCTATGTAAGAAATCAAAAAATATTAAATTGGACAGAAGACATTGTCAAGGAATAATATTTATACAAAATAAGTCTAACAAGCAACTTATTGTCTGCAATAATTATTAAATTAAATTTATTTGATTAACTCATTATATAAGTAAGATTTGTCTCAAAAATTTAAAAGCATTAAAAAATTATAATAGATTTTTAATTCAAATATTTAAATTGTTCATTATAAATTTGACTTATCTAACTACTTTTTTTGTTATAACTATCAGGTAATACTAACAACAAAGCAAAAATCCGTTTTCATGAAAGCAATGAAAAAGTTTTAAAAATTAGCCAAATGATTTAATCAAAATCGATATTGCAGGTTCTAATAAAATTTGTTTTATTATTTAATTAATTAAAAATAAAAGCATTAATCTATAGAAAGGATAAACAATAATTATTTATTTTGATTGGGTAATTGATTTTTAATGTTATCAATTTATTTATAGTTTGTCTCATTAACCGATGCTTTAATTACTTTCATTGCAGGGTAAAGTTAGACGTTCCTGATAGTACTTGATTACAACTTGTGGGCACTTTATATTTGCCAATTTTGCTGGAACTAAATCTACCATTACGCATTCTTTCCATTTAACAAGAAAGTAAAGTTCACAATTAGTTTCTGAAGCGCCAATTATCTTTTCCGCTTTCAGACCTCTGTCAAAACCCATTTTTTTGTATATATTGCTTCTTTTGGGTTTAACTTTCTTGTGAGACGAAGTTAAGATTTCAGGTTTGATTATTGTACTCGTTATGCCGGTAGAACCCACAACATTTTCATTCTTTCCGTTATAAGGTAACTTGAATGTCACTCTCTTCTTTCCTTTGCGATTTTTTTCAAATTTAGAAACAAGCTTTTCAGCGTTGAGATGACTATAAGGTTCCCATGTGTTTTCTGCTGCTGAATAACCCTTCCATTTCAAATAATACTCGACCCCGCCATTTCGAACTCGCCGATCTACGATTCTTTCAATTTCGTAGTGTTCATTATCATTTGATGATTCCATTTTTACCTATGTTTCAAGTAAAAAACATAAATAAATGTTATAGTGTTGTTTGGTTGTGTCAAAACATGTTTATCAAAATAATTAACTTTGTAAATTATAAATTCAAGTCAGAAAAATTACTAAATGTTAATTTTAAAGTCATCATATTTAGAATAAATTTATTAATATACCAAAAAATTCAAACTATTTTAATGCTAGAATAAAAACTTCAATATCTCTCCTGAAATAGATTATTTCTTCAAAACAAATAGACAGCACAAATTTTAATTAATAGAAAATTTAAACTGAAAACAAAAAAAAAGATTACAATTGTATGTACTTCCACCTAGTTTATTTCTATTTTTAAAACAAAATGTTAGTTAATAAATATGTTCTATCAAAAAATACCAACCAAATGTGTACCATGGCATTAACATGTGGAAACCGTCTGTTGATTAAACAATAAATTTGTTTCATATTGACTTATGTTTAACTTTTTTATGTTTGTGCCTTTAAAATAAATAAAGTTTTTGCTAACTGTTATTTATTTGTTTTTTGTTCATATAAACACTAAAAGTTAATTTTTAGCTTACTGCTAAATGAAATTATAACTACATTTCTAAAAAGTCATAACTTATAGAATAGCAAACAAATTTTTAATGATATTTACAAACGTTAAATGTTTTATTGTAATAATTATATAATATTAAATACATGAATTAAAAGCATTTGAATAATTGTTTACATAAAAAAAATTTTCAAAAACTTATTGAAACTGTGAATATAAAAGTTTACAGTTTTTCTTAATAATGTTTTAAACTATCATTGAATACAATTATTTTAATCTCTGAAGCTGAGGAAAAAAACAAAAAACATTCAAATTAGACAAACATATATTCATGCTTTTAAGTAATTGTTTTGGAAATTGGAATAAAAACTCATAATTTAAAAATTTAGTCTAGTTTTTTAATATTTACAAACTAAAATTTGTTAGCCTTCATTCATTTTTTGGAATTTGACAGAAGTCAATAGACATTGTTGAAAACTTTACATCTTCAAAATCAAAGCTCTAAAGACTTTATTTAAAAATTGAAAAAGAAATAAAGTTCTATCCCTCTTAATAATTAAACTTAGAATAGTTTTTTTTAAAATTAAATTAAAATTATCTCGAAATTAATAGTAGATAGACATATAATTATTTAAAATTATAACTTAACCTGTTTTAAAATAAAAACTATAATGAGTTTTATATATTTACCTATAAACAAATAAAGTAGCATTAATTTATATGTTCTTCTTCTGCATATTTCTGTTTTAATGATTTATAGATTTTTTCTGAATAACAAGTAAATAAAAATCTTTAAAATGTTGAAAAAATCAAGGATTAACTGTGCTTTAATGTTTAAATTACTTTGTTTTAGATGTTTTCGCACAAAACCAAATTCTCTTGAGTGCTCCAAGTCATTAAATGCATAACTCATTTCCGCTGAAGTTAAAAGTTAATTAAACGTCATTTAGAAACCTTTGAAAGCTATAATGGTACAAATCAATTGTAAGAAGCAAGTGATAGGATCAAAGGACTTGAAAGTGTTCGAAACTTTACGAATAAAACTAAAAACAACGCGTGACATCTGTAATAAGTCAATTACAACATTATAAAAGCTTATTAACGTTGACTTCAACACAAACAGCAAACATTGTAAAAAATATTTGTTGTTAAAGTTGACATTAATATTCATCGTTTTGAATCACTTCCAAAATGAAAAAATAGAATCTGTTTACATTTTTTGTCATTGTTAAATCAAGCTAAGTGTTTGCATTAGAAGTGAGTTACATAGAGTTTTGACATGAGACAACATAAATCAAATTTCTTTAAATTGACGATATATTTTGTGGAAACATGTATATTTTTTAAATTTTAAATCTTAAAATACATCTAATTCAAGACTTTTAAAAAACAAGAAATTTAATGTATAACAACAGCGTAATCAATAAAATAACTAAATTAAAAATATTTAGGAAACTAGTAGCGTCATTCACATAGAATTATAACAAATAAAAGTTTAGTGAAGATAGTGAAAAATTTAACTTGGTGTGGTTTTATCATGCAAAAAACTGATTTCTTTTTGTTTAATCATCTATCATATTCATGATCAAAATTTAAGGTTTATTAATGAGAATTCAAAAGTTTAATATTGACGTGTTAAATTTTAATTGGATATAGTTATGTTATCAATATTATTTAATATTACAAAAAATTAGATTTTTAATTGAGAATACATTTTTGTATTGCTAGTATTATATTTCTTATTCATTATTATAAAACAGGTAATATAATGATGTCAGAATTTAAGCTTATTTGTGCCAAGTGTAATATTTGTTAGGAAGATATAAGAAAAGTATGGATGTGAAATACATAAGATTTAAATCGAATCGTAATTACATTTGTAGTTCACGTAGATATAAATAATCCCTTATGGGAATGAATATTTTGTAGTTTGCTTCAAATCTTGTGGAAACAACAACACCAACAACCCAAACATTAATTTTGAAGTAAGTTGAATCACTGACTTGAACAAAAAAGTTTATGATTATGCAAATATTTAACATCAAATTTTAAATTTTATGTGGTTTTCGATTAGTTTCGTGCACAATTAAATTTTTCCAATTTATTGTCTTATTTTGGTCATGTTAGCTTTATTTTTTCATTTTGACATTTTTTTTGCTTATTTTTAGTTGCCTTTTGATATATTTTAAGGCGATTTAAAGATATGTTTTAGCCCGATTTGACCAAAAATCCCTTAATTAACATAAGATATTGGTTAGAATCCATTAATTAGAATAAAAACTTGTTAAAATCCCTTTATTAGAGTAAGAAATTGATAAAATTGCTTAATTAGAATAAGAGTGGTAAAATCCTTTTTTTTAATGTAAAGATCAAAATCCATTACTTAGAATAAGAAGTTTGTAAAATCTCTTTATTAATGCAAAGTTTAAAATCCTTTAATTAACATAAGAGTGCGAACGGACAGACGGACAGACGGACAGACAGACGGACATTGTCAAATCCATTTGTGTCTAAAAAGTCTATAAAAAATAATATTTGAAGTGTTTATTTCGGTATTAATGTTTGAATTAAAAGTTGTTATACTTCTCTCTTTTAGTTTCAAATAAAAATTACTATTTAGTGTATTGTTTGACATTATTCTTTATACAGAAAATAAAACAAAGTTTTTTTGCTTTTATAAAAAGAACTATTAAAAAACCTGTTGTGACATGTTATTTGTCTTTAAAAAAACCATTTTATACCATTTTCACTACAAGTTACCAATATTATTAAACACTTGTTAATAGAATAAAATTGTTTTCAATCTTTTTCACAGTTTAATATAAAAGTGTTTTATTATTTTTACAGGTTTTTCAAATGAATAGTTTATTTAAGTTATTGTATAATCTAAAATTAGACAAAAAATAGAACTACACATTTGAACATTTTGTGCTGGAAGTTTAAACATTAGAAAATTATTTTTATGTACTATCTTCAAAGTTTAAAGGTTCATAATGAATAAATAGTCCTAAAA
>JAQIXJ010002633.1:0-15204 GCA_034700185.1 Phthiracarus laevigatus | reverse complement strand
AATATAAGTCAAGTGGCATCTGCCGCTAACGGAGCTGGTATATTATAGAACACGAAATATTGAAATGGTTAGCGAGCAGACGGAGTGAGCGAGCGTCCTTATACTAAATAAAACTAACTTTTCAAAGTCAGATATTATGACCGTTTCGAGCTTGTTTATTATTAAAAAACTGAAACTTAAACCTTTAAAATTTAAAGAATAAATCTGCAACTAAACTGAGCGCAAAATTGTATTATATTTGTGACATTTAGTCATTTACTAAATTTTTTTTGCAAATTTTGCATATTTATAGTTCAGAACAAGTAAAGGGTAAACATTTAATGTTGATTGCTTGAATTAAGCAATTACTATCTTTCTCCACTTAATTATACCTATAACTCATTAAAATCCCTGTCTCTATAAAACTCGATAGGATCTGACCAATGAAATATTTAATCAAACTATTTTTTGATGTTACTGTACCGAACGTTTTTAATTAAATCTAAGTCCCAAATAGAGTGAAAGGTATATGATTAACTTACATATTTCTTTGTTTAAAACTAAAAACTAAGTTTGCGCATAAACTTCATTTTATTTAATGTTAAATTTACGGTATAAAGGGCTGAAAATGCGTCCGGGTTAAAACAGTGCATATTATTTTCTATTTAAAATTAGTGAAAAATTTTAAAGTAGAGCCCGAAAATAATAATTGTTTAGACCGACAAATCGGTAGATCGTTTGCTCGTCAAATCCATATCTGACTCAAAAGAAACTGACAAATTGAATTTATGCTCATTCTGAAAAAAGGTTAGACTCGATTTTATGGCTGTTTAGGAACTTATCGCTAAACTTGTTTGAAGGAAGAATAATTTAAATAACATAAATTAAAATCAATTTATAATATTAAGATTAGTATTTAAACAATTTTTTTAACCTCTGTTTGTTTACATTCTGTATTGAAAACTTTCCCTATTTCTCCTAAAATTTTTTAAGAACAAAGCGATTAGTTTTTTAATGAGATTATCGTGTTTAAAATTTAATATTAACTTTTCGATTCTTAATAATTAATTTTTTGGTATTAGGAAATATCGAACTGTTTTGGACCGATAATAATATCCGCGATTTGTGAAAGACTTGCGATTGATTTCAGGCATACTAGAAGTGGTTTTCCTGATTTAATTGTTTGGAATTATTCAAATAAAACGATAAAAGTAATAGAAGTAAAAGGTCCAAACGATCGGCCATCAACTAAACAGATATTGTGGCTTAATTTTCTTAAATCGTTAGGAGTTGATGTTGAAATTTGTTATGTTAAAGCCAAAAAGGGAGTTTAACTTTTTATTTTATATTTAACATAAAATAATTGATAAAAATATTAAAATTTTACAATTTTTAATGGCAAATTAACTTAAACTAAGCTAAAATAGTTGGCATTAGAGCGCGGAATATGTGATCCGACTTTAGATATGCCTGCGTTTGTGGATTGAGTGGCAATTTGCGAATAATGAGGTAAATCAACACTTGAATAGGTAGGCATTGTGGTTGTCATTTCCATGTCATTATCGCTGGCGAATGAATATTCGCGCTTAAGTTTAGGCCTCTGCTCTAAATTAGATGAACACTGAGTTTGGCTTTCACTCGATGATTCACTCTTTAATTCATTAATCCTTTTTTCAACAGTAAATGGAGTGTCAATGTATTTGTCAATACTAATTGTTTCGTCGGTGTTAAGTCGTTTTTGGTTCATTTCAATGAATTGTTGTCTACGTTTATATTTTTGCTTTGATAATGGAGATTGAGTCGAACTATCGAGCACTGATTTTCTCTCCTGATGAGTAAATTAATCACATTTTTTATAAATTGATAATAACATGCACAATACTTGTTCTACTGGTCCTTTGCCTACAAACAAAAATTCATAGTTAAGGGCCGGCCATACACTAAACTACAGTAACTGTATAAACAAATTACCGTAAATTTCTAAATATTTCATTTAACGATTAAATTATATTTTCAATCGCTTGCAATAACATATGTAAGCTTTATTGATTTAAAGTTATTAAAACTTGAGTTTAAATGAATTGTCACCAAATACTCAAAACATAAATTTTTTAAATAGTAATTTAAATTAATCCTGAAAATCGATTTCTTTAATATTTAATTTAGAAAATAAAATTAATCAAAATTTAAAATTTAGATCACAAAATTATGTTACAGTATGTTAAAAATATTTAGATTTAAGTTTCACATAAATTGTATTCCGTATACTGTAGTATATTCTGTAGATTTATGAGCTTAACATCAAAATAAAGTAGTTTTGTAACTAACTCTACAGCATATATACTGTATGTATACAGTACAGCCCTTTACTATAATCTTAATTAATACTGTAATGTTAAATGAATGATACGTAACCTTACTTATGTCGACCACAGTTTTCCATCTGTCCAATGCGTTTCTGGCCAAATCCATTTGTCTTTGCTTTCTTGTGTGCCGTTTTTTGTACAATATTTCGAACAAAATCAGACCAATACCGCCAAATATTCCAGCGCTAACCAAAATAAAAACTCCAGCCATATTTTTAAGTCCAAGAGTGGCGGGAGAATGTTGAAGATTCTCTTCGCATTCTTTCTCATTCACCAATAATATCCATTTATTATCGAGATCTTCCATAAACCCGATCTCGTGTAAAGTTAACAAATGTAATGTCACTTTTTCAGTCCAAAAATCATTTTCTAAATAACAAACCGAAATATTAAACCTTATATTGCGAAATTGATAATTAAATTTACACGTGATATTAATTTACATTTAAAGTAAATAAATCCAATTATTCAAAAATCAGTATTTTTACCCTTTTGGAGACCTATGGCATAACCTGAACGGCCGAACAGTTCTCCAGATGTACTCAATTCACAATCAATTGCTGTTTCGTATTCTAATCGTGCTGAATCCCATATAAAAGCGTTGAGTGCGCCTATAAGTCAGAACATGAGTAAATCTTTAATATACGATTTATAGTTAGCAGGTTTCATTGAATAATTAAATTGCGATCATTTCAGGCAATATCGAAACATCGAAGCCGTCATAATATCATACTTTGCATGTTAATTTTATTTACAATACTCGTTAATATTTGGTCTAAGAGTAAGCGAACGGAGAAAGCGAGAGACCAAATATTAACGAGTATTGTAAATAAAATTAACATGCAAAGTATGATATTATGACGGTTTCGATGTTTCGATATTGCCTGAAATGATCGCAATTTAATTATTCAGGGCCTATTAATTAGGGCCTATACTGTACCAAACCATCGCCATATGCTACAAATTGTGCATAATGCATAAAAAAGTGGGATCTTTATTACCGCCAAACGGACTCTATACTATATTACCAACAAAAACGGGAAATTCCGCTCAAAGACTAGTTTATATTCAGAATTTTTTTATAAAAAAGATTCCTATCTATGCCGATACCTTTTAGTAATTTAGAAATCGGATTGTTCATAGCCGAGAATTTTATGAAAAAGCCTCATATATTACCCTAAATAATTATAGTGTGAAGTGGCAAAAATCTGGAAAATGCCTTTTATAAATATAAAGCACAAAGTGTGTATTTAAGTGAACGGATACGATTATTAGTTTGTGTGCGCGGACAGACGGATAGTATATCTGCTTCTGCTTTTACAGTCAGATAAAAAATTATGATTATATTTTTTTGTAGCAATATATATAGGAATTAAAAACTAAACATAATAATGATAAAAGCTTTTACCTGATTTTACAGCGGCAATAGCATCTGCAGTATTTAAATAATAATTTTCTTGCATTTTCGTGTACATACTTGATAATTCGATTTGTCTCCTAAAGTACATGTCAACAGCGCTGTCTCTAATAGTAGCAAATTTAAAATCTTCTGCAGGATGCCTTAATCTCGCATCATTTATACCCGTTAACGCTGTGGCTGGTCTGTCTAGAACTAGAAATGCCTACAAAATTATCAACAAATCATAATAATTAAGTAAAGTTATTATAAATTAAATATAAAAACGTACTGCCAAATTAGCGGTATACGAGGCAACAACAATCATAGCAAATCCCGCCCAAACCATTCCAAGCACTCTTCCACTGAAACTTCTAGGAGTTCCCTCACCAATCCCGGAGTTAAGCAATACTCCCCACGCAAACCAAACAGCGCTCGAAAGATTAAGTGCGTCTTCCTCTGTTGCGTCACAATTCGGTAATTTATATCTACCGAATGGACTGAATCGGTCGAGTAAGTATAGCGCGAGTGCCACCACATGAACGGATACCCCAACTAAAACCCAAAGACTATTCTGAAATGGTTGCAAAAACGAGGCCAACGGGTGTCGATGCCTATGCGTGGATTGTTTCTTCTCTAATATAGTCAGTCCCTGGTATTTAAATGGTTTCGTAAAATCAATTGCCAGCGAACGCTCCGGATTTATAGTTAATGGCGCCACAACTATATCCGCTTTGTTATTAATTAATTCGCCAATGAGTCCCGTCCAAACTTTTCGTTCGCTTCCGTTCACAAAACTATGGCCACCATATAAACCATCTTCCACTTGATGTAACGAATACGTAAAATTTAAATTCTGCGCTAAATTCTTTAATAAATCGATGCAATAACCTTCGCAGCAATATTTAGATTCGATTCCTGTGCTCGAGTTAATGATCGGACACGGAATTTGATCGGATGCACAGTCTCCGTCGTCATCGGCCGAAATGGCGTTCACAAATGGTTTTTCTGCGATTGTGGCTACTCTTAGATGAGAGGGCACTTCGTAACCGATTGGCTTATTAGACACACTGCCGGGCCATATAATACCGGTCTCGTTAAACGATAACATCATATTCTTTTTAGCATTAGAGAAGTAATACTGCCCAACAACGTTAACGCGATTTTTCTGTACGTTAACGATATCATAGTCCGAATTAATTCGATCCCCTCTTTCGTCGAAAGCTACGCGACCGGTTTTACCGTAAGCTAGGGTTTGTTTTTTAAGATAATCAAACAATTTTGAACCAGTTTGCCATTTAGTTCTGCTCAGATCCTTGCAATCAGATGGAGGTTTCGTGATATTCTCTTTATGATACATATTACTCAAAGCTTTCGCTAAAATATTTACGCTATCTTTGATGTGTCCCTCGATATTTGCAGAATTTCTCAATTTTAGCGCTAATGTTCCGATTGGTTTATTTTTGGCAGTAAGCGCTTGTTCCGATACAATCCAAACATAACCAGACACTGTCATGTTAAGCATTATAATTTGGTTGAATATTTGTTCGGAATCATCGGAATCCGTATAAATAATGAACACTCGACACGACGAGTCTAACTTTGTTTGCTTTAATTGTTCGGTGATTTCCGGAAATCCGGGTTCAAATTCGATAACGTTTTCAATTTTCAGATTCGACATATCCGCTAAATTTTCGAATCGATTTTGCATACTTCGGCCGTCAATATCATTGCTATGCATAAATACAACGCAACTATAGTTGAAATAGTTTAATAATTCGATCCACACGTCCGCCTGATGCATATATGGCGATACTGTACGCAAAAAAGTTGGATAAACGCTTTTGTCTGATAATACGATGTCTCTGTTAGAAATGCCTATCGTTGGTATGTTATGGAATGTTGTGGTATATGTTATCGCATCTAAAGGTGTCGAATCGTCAACAATCACCCCATAAACCTAAACGCAATAAGTATGCATTGATTGGTTAGTTTTGGAGTTTTGATTTTAGAGCATCAATTATGAATATACCTCCGAAGAAAAAAGATTTCTGCATATATTTAATACATTCTTCACGGGGTTTGTGTCGATAAAAAGTGAATAGCCATTAATGGTGACTCCAGATGGTAATGTGTTTGGTTCGTTGTTAACCTCTCTGATTGCCTTTATTAAATAAAGTCATTCTTCATATTAATATCAATTATAACCAAAAATATAACTAATTAAATGATGCCTTTTAATATACTACAAATCTAATAGTTATTTTCAGGGACGTAAATCATTTAGATTTTCATATAAATTATAAATTGGGAATTTTTTAATAAGTAAAAATAATTTTCAATAATGCTGACAGTGTACTAATAATATTGGTCGGAAATAATGATTTACTTTCAAAAATTGCGCTTCATGTGTAGCAGTATTAAGAATCGCTCCAATACCCAATAATTTTGGATTTTCAATTATATTAAATGAATGGAAACGCGAATTAGATTTGAATATTGAATTGCTGTTATTCAATTTTCCATCGGTTTCTACGATTTTTTCACATTTTATAAGCATTACTAATACACAAACGTGAATTAACTGTATTAACATTTTAGGATTGATAACAAATTACATTTAACTAACGTTTAATGAAATATCTAATGTTTTTAGCCGTAATTGGAATACTAGTTTTAAAAAATATGCCTTAAGAATTAGTAAATAAACAAATACATTCTCTATAAATTCTAAACATTATTAAGTGCTTCGCGTAATCAGAGCATGACAGGAAGATGTTGATTGAACTTCAAATTTTGCTTAAGCCTTGCGTTGTCTGATAACATTTGATAATCATTGCTTGCTTTTCAACCCTTCACAATTCTTTTTAGCTCACTTTTAGTTTTATAGAGTTTATTGTTTTAACCAAGTCTGTCTGTTTGTCTGTGTTTACAGTGGACTTAGTAGAAGAAGTAGAGCACCTTGGATTTAACATAAACATTTAATTTTAACTAAATAAAAATTTTTAACTTGGAACCAGAGTTGGATTTGCTTTTTGTCTTTTTGTAACCTTGATAGGCTTTGATAGTGCTAAATGAAAAAAAAAATAAAAAAAGCTTTATACGGCAGCGTAGCCTTTAATAGTGCAGTAATTATAAGAGAATGAACACTCAGTCGCGTAAAGACAAAAAGCAAATCCATCTCTGCTTGGAACATAAGCTAAAGATTCAATAACTACAAGAAAATGAGCCATTTAAGAATGTGTCGTTCTTTCCCCTTTAAAATTCTGTGTTTATTATCCAAAATTTTAAATAAATTAAAAATGGATCAAAATTACAGCCTCTAATGGCTTGACATAATGGCTGGTTTGGTTAGAGAAAAGATCAAAGCCTACACATTAGAAAGTTATTCATGAAAAGGTTACTGTAAGATCAAAAATAATAAGCTTACATGCACTGTACATATGAAATTCAAAGTATTTATATTTTCCAAATTATCTGCAATAGTCTCAACTATTTTACTATTAAAATTTAGATTTTTCAAGAGTTAAAATGGAAACGTTTTCTAACTAAACTGATTTCATTTTCAATTGCTAACCAAATTAAACTGATAATCACTACTTAAGCTTAATTTTTATTTTATTACAGTACTTGTTTTATAGTAGACAACTTTATATTAAACTTTGGTTAACTTTAAAAGTACAACACATAGTGGAAAACATTCGGACCATATAAACGGAGTTTTTTTCTAGAAAAAATTTATAATAGGAGGTAAAACTTAAAACTTCTTAAAATTATTAGACCAATTTTCATATTTTTGATCAGAAACTAATAGTAAAATATTTTTGCTTAATTGAATAATTGTATAAATAGTATGCTACAATATATGACGTCATAGCGACACAGTTTGACACAGCATTACACGTGTATTCAATGCGAGTCTAACACATTGTGTAAGCTGTTTATATCTGTGTTATGTGAATAACGTACGAATCGCGTTCAAATCACTGAAATTACTCATATCTTATATAAATTAAGTTAACTAATTAAATATTATAAAAATGCCTAAAAAATCGAAATCGAGGAATAAAGAAGTTTCGACGAAACCAAAACCCGAAACGAAATCATCAAATGTATTAAACGACGCGGAATATGACGACAATGATGGCAATGACGATGGCGTGGATTCCGATAATATTAGCGAACATAATGACGATAATAATGAAAATGCGAATAAAACCGATGACAACAATTCGCAAATCGATTCGGTGACGAATAAAATTCAAAAATTAACGCATAAAGAAAAGCGTAAATTAAAATTAATGAAAAAGAAAGAATCGGAACTGGAATCGGTTGTCGGCGATGGCGAAGCACTTGACTCTAATTTCACAGTTTCAACGTCTTCGACGCAGACTAACAATTTGTTAGACAATTGCATAAAAGTTGAGTGTTTCACGATTAGCGCTGCGGGAAAGGAATTACTCGTTAACGCATCGCTATCGTTATCGATGGGCAGAAGGTATGGATTAATAGGTCCTAACGGTCATGGAAAGACTACTTTGTTGAGACATATCGCCGATAAAAGAGCGCTACATTTGCCACCAGATTTAGATGTATTGCTTTGCGAACAAGAAGTTATTGCTGACGAAACGCCTGCCGTCGAAGTTGTGCTCAAAAGTAATAAACTAATGGTTTGTTTGCAACAAGAATTGGACGAATTACTATCGAAAGACGGAAATACAGAAAGAATAAATGAGATTTACACGCAATTGAATGCGATGGGAGCGGACAGCGCAGAAGCCAGAGCCAGACGTATTTTGGCTGGTCTTGGGTTTACATCCGCCGAAATGCAAAACAGAGCCACCAAGAATTTTAGCGGTGGATGGAGAATGAGAGTATCGCTCGCCAGAGCGCTATACATGGAACCAACAATTCTATTGCTCGACGAACCCACTAATCATTTAGATTTAAATGCCGTTATATGGCTCGATAATTATTTGCAGGCATGGAAAAAGACTTTGTTAGTTGTTTCTCACGATCAATCGTTTTTAGATAATGTTTGCTTAGATATTATACATTTGGATCAACAAAAACTTTACTATTATAAAGGAAATTATAGCCAATTTAAAAAAATGTATGTCCAGAAGAGAAAGGAATTCGTTCGCGATTACGAAAAGCAAGAAAAACAAATAAAACAATTGAAACAAAGTGGTAAGTCGGGTAAAACCGCGGAAAAACAGGTGAAAGAGCAGCAAAGCAGAAAACAAGGAGAAATTCAAGTTCAAGATCTTCTTAAACGACCAAAAGAATATATAGTGAAGTTTAAATTTCGAGAATCACCAGCTTTACAGCCGCCAATATTAGGCCTTCACGACGTGGCCTTTAGATATTCTGCGAACAGTTCGTTGATTTTTAAACAAGTAAATTTTGGAATTGATATGGCGAGTCGTATCGCTATAGTTGGGCCGAACGGTGTCGGCAAAAGTACGTTTCTCAAACTTTTAAGCGGAGAACTGACGCCAACTAGTGGTGAGTTGAGAGTCAATCATAGAGCGAGGGTTTCCAAGTTTGATCAGCATTCTGGTGAACATTTAAATAACGAAGAAAACCCGACCCAATATTTAATGCGATTGTTTAATCTGAATTATCAAGACGCGAGAAAACAATTGGGATCTTTCGGTTTGGTGTCACACGCGCATACAATACCCAATTCACAGTTGAGTGGCGGTCAGAAAAGTCGTGTTGCGCTCTGCGAAATGGCTTTAAAAGCGCCTCATATTCTCATACTGGACGAACCAACCAATAACTTAGATTTAGAATCGATCGACGCATTGGCGTTCGCTATTAATGAATTTAAAGGCGGAGTTGTTATCGTCACTCATGACGAACGTCTTATTCGTGAAACCGATTGTCAGCTATGGGTGATTGAAGATCAAAGCATTAATGAAATCGATGGCGATTTCGATGATTATAGAGAGGAAATTTTAAGATGTTTGGGAGAAAAAGTTAATAACCCATCAATATCTGCACAACTGGCTGGTGCTGTTTAAATATTGTTTTATAAATATGACTATAGTTAAGCGTATATGTGTTTTTAGATTCACAGTATGTATGTGATTGATTACATAATTAAAATTATTCAATTTTTAAAGCCAATTGATATAACATAAGTTATTTGCGCTTTAGTTTATAAATAAAGCATGTTTATTATTTTTAAGTTTTAAAAAAATTACTTTGAATTTTTAGTATACTGTAAGCTAACTTATTTTTCCATTGAAACACAATTGTGATTCAACGGTTTTTATTTGCTAAACCAACAGTTAAACCAACACCGTTTTAAACGGCGCGATCGGATCAAGTATTGGTTATAGAAATTTTTTTAATTAAAATTTTAATCCTGTAAGATATTAATAATATTTTAAGATTTGTTTAAACTTGTTGTACAGTAACATTTTAAAGAATTTGAAAAATTATTTAGTTTTACAGCAAAATTATTCACATTTGCAGTGAACTTAACTGTTGCAGAGCCAGACACTCGAGTGTTTCGATTATTATCAATGGCTTAATTTACCAAAAAATAAGTTTCTATGCAGAGCTAATAATAATAAACATGGGTATAATGTGACAAAAAAATTGTAAAGGATATTTAATATAAATATTTTCGACGTATGAACTCATATTTAATAATATTTAAAATTAATTAAATAATTTATCCGTTTTAAATATAGAAGCTCCGGATGTTAACATTTCAGTTAAAATTTTCTTCCTCTTCATTTCCATATATGAACTTAAAAAATTTTGAAGTCGAATTTTTAAAAGTATTTGGAATGAACATCAAACCCCTTCTCAAACTGCATCATTACATAAAAGCATTATTTATAATAAACTTGTTATTATTTATAATCTACTTTATACAGTATAAGTTATACTGTATAACTAACTGCATATTTTCTAAGAAATTTTGATAATAGCTTTGTACGTTTGTGCGTTTACTTGCACTTGAGAACTTGAAATAGGAAGGATAGAGTGCGTGCGAGAGTGAGAGAGAGAGGGAGAGAGAGGGAGAGAGAGAGAGAGGAGAGAGAGAGATGATGCAACTTATATTTGATATTACAGCAACATTTAACCCTTTTTAAGAATATATGCAAAATATAGTGAATTTCTTTTCTTATTTTTAATATTAAACATACGCATTTTTAAGAATTAAAATGATTATAAAATAATTTAATCATAATAAATGATAAAATAGTAAAACAAGAATAGGTAAATTAATTAATGTTATTCAATAGCACCAACCAATCAAAAAATAGTGATGTCATAAAAATCATATATTTACGTATTTCGAAAGTTTAGCATATATGCCACCATAAAGTTATATGACGTTAACGTAACAGCCAATCAAAATATTTTCTAGCTATTGTTAACCTGAAGCGTTAAAAGCTATTGGCTATATTTTCAATGCCAAATTGATAAACATATTTTGTCAGCGATAAACATTAAATACGGATATCTGAGTGTGATTAGTCTCCATTTTCTCTATGTTACTCGAAAGCTAAATACGTATCTAAACTCAAACGCGATTTTCGCAAAACCAGTGATGGATTAATTGTTTTTACAAAACCCGCGCACCAAATGGTGCTGCCAAGTATTATTACCAAAATGGAGTAAGTATTTAACCGTTTTTTACTTTAATCATAGATATTAATTGTATATGAATGTAATGGACAGTATAAGTGTTGACGCAAACACGCGTTTATATTAATTGCCATGTTTTTGCGAACCACACCATTATTATTCGCTATTTACTAATTTTATTAAGATTATCCTATAATTATAATTAGTGTGCAATTAAAATAGATTAGCAATAGATAACCACACCATGCGATTAATTAACGAAATATGTACGGAAAATAATTTGATGGATTAGTAATCGATTATTAATTAATTAATATTGAATGTAACTTTTAATTAAATGAGTGAAATATGTTTTCAATGCATGAATATATGTTAGCAATACATTTAGCCTAGAAGTCAAAACTCTCCTATGCATGCCATTCCCTCCCTTTTCAAAGTAACAGAAAGCGCACGTTTTAACATTAGGCGAGTGTCTAACGATTACAATGTGAAAAGAAAAAACATTGACGCTTAAAAAACGAGTTATGTTTATCCATTATTTAGAAAAAAACTGGCGTAGTATTTATATAATATCTGTTTTGGAGGTTATAGCTCACAAGTTTAAGCTGAAGTTGTGAGCGGTTTAGTTAAGATTAGTCGGAAAGTGTGAATAAATCAATTGAACGCAAAAATAGTCCAAAAATATAGATCATGTATTAACTTAATTAGAATTGATATATTTTAACCCTGAATTAAAAATAACGAAAAACTAAACAATTTCCATTTAACTTTTAGGTCTTTTTTCACAAATACAACAAACTTTACTACAACTACACAATCATTATTAAACCCTATTAAAATAATTCTAAAAAATTCTGAAATTGCGGATAACTGTAAACAATCATCGAATGGCTGTAATGACATTGGAATACGAGTTGCCAACTGTAGGGTTGGACTCGAACACACTATTCTCTTATAATTTGGATGATTTGGCCGACAAACCATTAGCAGGCGAAAATGATTGGGATTTGAAGGAGTTTTGGGATAACTTTGAGACATTCTTTGACAATGATCCACATTCAGTGGTGATGAATAACAAAGCCATGTCTCAAAGTGTTATCGCAACGAACTCCGAATACGACTTGGATTCCGCGTATCTCAATACCTCAGCTTTCCTCAGCCCCGTATCACTCGCTCCGTCATCGCCGTCACAACTAAATGATGACACTTATGACAAAAATATCAGTCTAACCGATGAGATAGAGCCTGATTTGGTTAATAACGAGTCTGCCATTGAACTGTTTAAACTGTTAATGTCGAGTACCAGTAACTCGAATCGCGATTCCGATGATGTTGTCGATTATGTTAATGATAGCGCTTTTATCGAAAATAATGTATGTCACGAAGAAATCTTAGGATACTCTGCGAATGCGGTTAAAACTGAGAAAATCCGTGGCAAACGTAAGTCATGCGACTCTGATTCCGCGTCGACATCAACATCAACATCAACGTCGAACATGAGTACCGGAAAGCGTAGAAAGAAAGGTGGGATTCCAACTGCGATTAAGAAAGAGCGAAAAAAGTTTCAAAACAAATCTGCAGCGAATCGTTATCGGATGAAAAAGCGTATCGAACAAGAGACTGTTGAACAGGAGAAAGATGTGGTTTTAAAGCAAAACGAAGAACTTAAACAGAGTTTGGAGAAACTTCAGATGGAGTACAAAGTGGTTCATCCTTTAGCTGAGGCGGCTTTTTCTAGCGATCCTAAACGCAAACTTCTATTACAAATGCTTCATATTCGCGTTCTTAACAATAATGTATTGGATTAAATCAATCATATTTTACAAAATTATTTATATATATTATCCACACTTATAATCGCACTTTTATTCAATTTATTCATTCAATTTTGTTATTTACATTATTCTCTAGTTCAGTATATACCTATATATTTAGCTTAATTTTTTTGATTTATTAATCATTCGTAAAACTTTGATGTTCTGTTTATTACTATTAATGATTTAGATTAGATTTATTATAACATAAATGTATTTTTTCAGACAATAAATGCACCATATTATTAGTTAAATGGTTTACCAGTTTATTTTTATTACCGTAAATGGTTTTTATTAAAATAATTTCATTTTGCGAGAAAATTCAAATATTTCATGGTTGAATTAAAATCATGCCATCGATTAGAATCTATTACTCTAAATTGATTGGTTAATTAAATGATATAAATTTTGTATAAGTAAATAAAAATATTTAAATTAAGTTTACGAGTGATTCACATTTGATTCACAATTAAATTTAGTGTTGGTCTACAGTTTTTTACTAATTTATAACTACTGAACACTAAACATTTAAGAATACTAACCTAAAGCTTGAAATATTGGAAATGAAATGAAGTTGTAAACAATGACTACGCGTTAATAGCCCTGTTTCACATCACTTATAAGCTTATATCGATTAAGGGTTATGTTAAAAAGTTAAATCCCTTTATTTTTCATTCAAATCCTAATAAAATTGTTTTCTATGGCTACAACAGAAACACGGACAGAGCATTCAAATACAGCTCGAGTTATCTTCTAGAATCTGAACAAAAATCTTTATTTGGTGTTTTAAAAATTAAAAAAGTAAAGCCTACGGCACCCGGTATTCCCAGGTGGTCTCCCTCCCAAGTACTAACCAGGCTCGACGCTGCTTAACTTCGGTGATCGGACGAGAACCGGTGTGTTCAGCGTGATATGGCCGTAGACATTCGTTATCATCAAAACTTATTTATTTAAGATTTTTGTATATTTATTTTATTAAGATATTTGCTAGTATTGAATTAATTTCCCAACCATAAAAATATCGAATGCATTTTTTTGAAAAAACAGAAAAATATAGCTTCTAGTCGTTATTATAGAATCGCTAAATTTGTTATAAAATAATTAAGACTTAGTAAGGAATATTTTGACTGTTGTTTCCTTTTTTTATAAATAATCAAATTTTAAGTTTAGTTATTTTATAAGGACATTAAAAACTTATTATGGCTGAAGAATTAAGTATGAATTTAGGATTCAAAAGTTTGTTATTATTAATATTTGTAGTAAAAATAAGTTATTTAAATAAATTTCATAGAAAAAACGCGATCGAAACGGTCATAGTATCTGACTTTGTAAAGTTAAGTTCAGTTAGTATATGCTCCCTCTCTCCGTTCGCTCCCAACCATTAGTTTATAAATCTTTATTAAAGTTGAATTTTGACTTATAATTCCGGTTTTTTATAAAAAATAAGCTAAGAATCTTTTCTATTTTAATAATTATAGTCTTTATAATTACAATGAAAATGGAATCTCGAGTTTAGATTTTTGCCTATTTTTACCCGATTTTATCATTTTTTACAAATTGTTACTATAAATACGGAATATTCCGTTCACGATTGTTGGCTAATTTTGACTATTTTTGACATTTATAAGACTGTTTTGACATAAAAACGGAAGCTCTCGTTTCCAATTTTCACATTATTTTGGTCATTTTTGCATTAATTTTCCCATTTTCACTTGCTTCCTTTTTTTACCCGATTTTTGACCCATTTTGTGGCATTTTATGACCCTTTTTTGACTATAATGACCTAATTTTGCACATTTTGACGTCTAAATTCCTTTATTAGCATAAGAAATAGATTAAAATCCCTTTATTAAAGTAAAGGTCAAATTCCCTTAATTAACATAAGAGTGCGGACGGACGGGCAGACAGAACGGACAGACATAGACATAGTCAAATCCATATATCTGTCTAAAAAAGTCAAAACTATATTTCGATCGCACTTTTAATTTTGGTTTTCCAAAAATTTTTGGTACTCATTCACAAAACCGAAATAAAT
>JAQIXJ010002632.1:0-15204 GCA_034700185.1 Phthiracarus laevigatus | reverse complement strand
GTGCTGGTAGTTGGAGCTGAAGTGCTGGAAGTTGGAGCTGAAGTGCTGGAAATTGGAGCTGAAGTGCTGGAAGTTGGAGCTGAAGTGGATGAAGTTGGGACTGAAGTGCTGGAAGTTGGGGCCGAAGTGCTAGAAGTTGGAGCTGAAGTGCTGGAAATTGGAGCTGAAGTGCTGGTAGTTGGAGCTGAAGTGCTGGAAGTTGGAGCTGAAGTGCTGGAAATTGGAGCTGAAGTGCTGGAAGTTGGGGCTGAAGTGCTTGAAGTTGGAGCGGAAGTACTGGAAGATGAAGTTGAAGTGCTGGAAACTGGAGCTGAAGTGGACGAAGTTGGGGGTGAAGCTGTGGAAGTTTGAAATTCTATAGTATGGGTCACAGTTGGAGCTGAAGTGGTAGGTGTTAAAGATGGAACAGTGGTATTCCCTGGTGTCGTCAAATCAACTGTTGACTGCGATTTAATTTCTAAAATTTAACAAATTTTTCAGCGCTTACTTTGCAAAAATATTAATTTAATATTGACATTAAAATAATTTTAATTTCCAAACAGAATAGGTTCAAACTGGCCTAACCGTAAACTGCATTGCATTCTTTAAAGAATAAGCTATATTACTTGTAATTTAAGCAATCAATAACGTAATATCCAGCAAATGGTTTATCATTTCGCTCTAACAATATATGTGCGACAGATTGAATATGAAAATTATATCTCTAATCTCTATAACTAACTATTGCATAAATTTTCTCACTAATCAATTGAATTATTTGTTTATTTTAGGGCTATGTATTATATTTTTCGATTCTATTATAAATGTTATGTTTTATTCCATTATATAACATTCCCAGGTACTTACTGTGAGATAACTTAAATAAAAACAATAAAATCTGTAAAATATAAAAATTATGACAATTTTGGAGCAGATTTAATACATACTGCCTTTTATTTCTAACCATTTAAAAACAAAATTCTAAGTTTATAATCCATAAAACAAGTATTCATTAAGCATTTTCTCTCATTTAAAATGGTTATATATTTTTTTCCATTTAAAATTTATGATTTCCTAATTTTTATTTACTATATAATACCTTTAGGTAACAATGTGTAAATACTTTATTCCGGATCCCAATGTATATTAAACAAATTATTAAAAATGGAAAAGTGATAAATAACTTACGATTAAATAGAGCCAAAAGAGCAAAACTATAAGCTAATAAAACTTTCATAATTTTGAATTTTTCTTTAATTAAGATTACAGAAGTGGTGAATCAAAAACTTTAATAATAACGTTATATTTCAATTTCGAAACTAATTTGCTGTATTTATACTAATAATCGCTTAAAATTTGTACTATATTTATGGGAAATAATTCACACTTATTTCTAATAAACATATCTATTAAGAATCCATTTCTTTTTAAATCGTTAATCTATATGAGAATATCTTGCCACAAAAATAGGCATTTTTTGGAAATAATGTGTCTGTGTTTGATTAAACGTTTTTCTATAAAAAATTTCAAGTTATTTTGAAGTATATCTAGTAAACTGCCTTAATAGCGACCGGCCATAATAACGGCTATGATACTGTGAACGACTGTGCATTAGTTTATGTAGTTTTCGGCACTATGTATCTATTCGGTTCATGTATCTATTGTTTAATAACAAATTAGTTATTTTAAAAATAGTGATTAATATAAATCAAATGTTTAGACGGCTACTAAAACACAAAAACTGATTTTCACATTCATTTTTATAATAATTTTATTGACCGAATAGTTATATAACAAAGCATGGCCGCTATTATTGCCGGTCGTTATTAAGGCGGTTTACTAGTATTTTATCATAAAGTGTTTGATAATATAACACGGATTGAGATGTTCTGTTATAGTTAGCATAAGCTGTAGCAACAACTGTTTTGTTAACTTCAAATTAGTGTTGAATATATACCAACATTTCTCATTATATTCTATTCCTATTCTAGTCCTAAATTTTTAAATGTTTATCTATTCTAATCCTATTCTATTCTTCGTGTCATTTTTTCGCGCATTTCTATTCTATTCTATTCCTATTCCAATACTATTATATAATAAACAACAAATTAAGAATTGAAAGTTAAATACCTATACCTAAAATTATATTTCTATTCTATTCATATTCCATTGTTTGTGTCATTTTTCGCGCATTTCTATTCTATTCCTATGCCTATACCACAGTACTTCAAATATTACTTATTAAATGTACTTTAATTGGCATAATATTATTATCTATTTAATGATTGCGTTTAATTTTTATTAAATACTGTAATAATCTGAATTCTGAGAATTATTTTAGATTTCCCATTAAGCACGATCTAAATCTAAACAACCGCCTCTGAATGTCATTTTAATCTAATTCAATGTACTTTATATTATTTTAATTTTTGTAAACATTTAATAGGTTTTGAGTTATAAGAATCATTATGAGTAATGCAAAATAGATCATAATTTTTTCTTACTATTCTTCAGATAATAGAATATCATCAAAGTTAATGTTTTACGTATAACAACTTAGCATTTGAACTGAACATGCTTTAATCATAATTTAATGTTTCGAACTCGACTAAGAATCTTGTATTTCTGAGTCTATAAAATATTAATTCGAAAACAGTTCTGATAATTGTATTTAAATATAATCTTAAAAGCAAATAATCGAGCAAAGACTAATAACTAAACATAATAACTAATCATAGAATTATTGCTATTACAGTAAAAAACATATAATACTGTATAAGGATAAGCAAAAGGGTTTATACAAAGAAAAAAGAAAAAATGAAAAATATTTATGCACAGGGATTATACATAGGTGGGGGCTTATCTAAATAATTTTTATTAAAATTCCAGAAAAGAAACATTATTACGGTCAATTTTAAATTCTTTTGTTGCTAAACTGCTGTTTTCTTCGTCTAAATTAATTACACTTAATTTAAATTGTTTAGTAAATAAAGCACGTTTTGATGTCATTTTTACAAACAACAAAAAACAACAATCATGCAGTCATCTATTGTATGACTTGACATTATGATTGAAGTTTGAAGGGAGCTTATACATGGTTATGGGATTATACAAGAAATTTTTTATCAAACTAATGCAAAGTTGAGTGGACCTATATATGGGGTGGTCCTATATTCGTGAAATTTGGTACATTTAAGTTTTACTAGTCTCTGGCCTTACAAGTTAGTTCACTCGCTCAGCAATCGAAAGCTCGTGCTATTCCTTAAAGCGCTCACAAATCCATCCTAACAAATGTACTAATCTTAAGGCTGTCAGTGAATTGCATGGTCATCTTTATTAGAAATATTTGTTAAGGTAAACTTTAAGTGGGAATTTTTTTTTGCATTTTTCTAATAGTTAAAAAGTTTATAAAACTTAAAAATTATAGAATGAGCAGCAATACTATAACAATTAATTAAATTAATTGAATAAATAATCGTTATTTGGTTTTAGTTTCTATTTGTAAGTTTTTTAAGTTTAATTAATTATAAAAATACAAAATAGCTCTACTCTACCATCAGTTGGTGGCGTGCAAGACACGATCCTAAATATATTTAAATTTGAATGTTTGCTTTACGTTTTGTTTTTTAAAATATTTTTGAAATAAAACTTTTATTTATTTTTGCAAATTTATTGTTTTCTTTTTATTGCCACTTAAAGTTTACCTTCACCTTTAACTATATATTTTTAAGCAATAATGCTATTGCACTCGTACTACAACAATACGTATGTGATAACAACATACAACAAACAAAAATTATAAACATAATGCAGTACGCAATGTTATAACAATCTCATGTTTATTCATCGCAAGCTTATCTATCATTTTAATATTTAACTAGATGTTAAAAAATAAATAAAGTAATAAACGGAATGTTTTAGGCGAAAAAATGAGTGAAAAAAAAATCTTTTGATCTTTGGTATTTAAATTAATAACAAAAAATAATATCTAATCAAATAAAGCGCTTAATCTATTTTCCGCAAACCCACACTTGTCTATTCAAATACACTCATGAAAGCTTCAATTAATTAAAAGAATGTGATTTTATAAGCTTTTGATTTACTTTCGATTAATAATCCTTGAAATAATGCACTATTTTAATTTAGTGCTTTGTTTTTGTCCCATAATTACTTTAGTGGTATGTCATACCAATTATAGTGACCATATTGTTGTCAAACTGAAACCAAGTCACGCCAAACATTTAGATTTGTTAAAGCGATTCGAACTTCAACACAACGTAAAAGTTTTTTATTCAAATTTATAATCGGATATTGATTTTTTTATAGTTTAATTGCCAAAAAATGTGATTAAATAAATTATAGCTTGATTTTTGGACGCAACCGCATCACGATTTAAGCCCAATTTTGACGCATTTAAGTTCGTCGCAGTTAACTGTATTGCAACGATTAAATCAATCGAACATATGCTATGAAATAGTTTCGAATAATTTGCAGCAAATGATTGACAATCAGCGAAGAAAACGATCCTATATTTTGACGAAAAAAGTATTCAGCTACGAGTCGTATCACTCTTATTCGGAAATTGTGAGTGAACTCAAAAATATAGCCCGGAATAAGGAATCAAGTAATTATAGTAATTCGGGTTATCGAAATTTCAAAAAATAATTTGACTTTTTTAAAAGAAAATATCGATGCAAAAGTGTTTAGCATTGGACTGACGTACGAGAAAAGAGCGATTCCTGCCATTTCTATAACGGGTAGAAATAAACATATTTTCAATAAAAGAATAGTAATCTTCGAATGCGGTATATTTTTATTATGGCAATTAAAAAATAAATTATTTTATCTATAATCATATTTTTGATTTGATTATTAGGCGTTCACTCGAGAGAATGGATATCACCGGCCGCTTGTTTGTGGATAATGAACGATTTACTTAATAACGATTCCAATGCTAAGCGTTTAGATATGTTTCAGTTTCTTATAGTTCCCGTACTCAATAGCGATGGTTACGATTACACGTGGAATTCTGACCGTTTGTGGCGAAAAACGCGATCAAAACTAAAAAATTCCACGTGTATTGGTGTCGACCTCAATAGAAAGTACTGTTACCGCAAACAAATTATTGACGAAATTATCATTAAAAATTATATTTTCGCGACACAGTTGGGACACAAAATGGTGCGCAAAACACGGAGCATCCAATTATCCGTGTTCTATTAATTATTGTGGCGACAGTGCGTTCTCCGAGAAAGAATCTATTGCTATGGCTATACTGATATATGAAAGGAGAGCGAAAATAGCCGCATATTTCTCGTTTCATAGTTATAAGCAGATGTGGTTATATCCCTGGGGATATACTAAAAAATTAATTCCGAATCAACAGTTTCTGGTATGATAGTTGCGCTCAGATTACAGTACATTTTCACGGTTTTTTTATTTGATTTTTTGAAATATAAGCATAATTTATCGCGTGATGCGGTGGAAGCTATTAAATCTACAAATGATCTGGTTTTTAAATATGGCCCCATTTCCAAAACAATATGTAAGTGAAATTTATGAAAATCAGTGTTAGTATGCAGTATAGAGATTACATTAAAACATTTTACCCAAAAAATCAAAAAACATCTTTTTCTCATAAAAAAGAAAGATTGTTATTTTCAAAACGCTGACTTTGGAATTAATTTCTTTATGTTAGTTTTATATAAGTTTGAATTAAAAATTGGAAATTCAATTTTTTAAAATGATTTCCAAATTTGGTTTTATATTTTCATTTCCAATGAAATTTGTTGGGACAGATGAAGTAACCGGTGATAGTGTCGATTGGGTTTACGACACGATTGGCGTGAAACACGTGTTCACTATGGAATTACGCGATAATGGAGAGCATGGGTTTTTATTACCAGATGAACAAATAAGAGACGCGAGCCTTGAAATATGGAATGGAATTAAAGCGGTTATCGATCAAATATAACTTTTTTATATCCGTATTCAAAACAGTTATATTATAATTTTATCCATGATTTCGTGTCGGATATCAATACCGCTATTTTGACTAAAATTTTGCGCATTGCGTTGTAAATTACACTAATCATAGAAATGCGCGTTTTAAAGATAATTAAAAAGAATTGAATTTAGTAAATTTATAAAGAAGTAAACAAAAATATTGAATCACTTTTCACAAATATCTTAAATAATTATATTTGTATTTTGCGCGTAATGATGGCAGTAACAGAATATTAATAAATATCTATGATGCTATTTTGTATCCTTATAATCCCATACAAAAACTACAGAATTAAATCCAAAATTCAGTTATACTTAATTTGTGATTTTTAAACATTGTGTATACCGTTATTTACCGTAATTATAGTCTAAGTGTCAGCGAGTTTAATGATCGGGGCATTCGCTCGTGTTTTCATGTAAACATTTGAACGCATGCGCAATAATTTCATTGTTATAACTTAAAAACATTGTATTTAAATAGTGTGTGATCTATAATATAAAATAATTTTTCAATGTTTTTAACATTTTAACAACTGGATCATAACGCCAAAAATCAAATAATTATACAAATATTTATTTAAATCCAACAAACACTAATAGTATTATATTTACAAAAATGTAAGTACAAATTCAATAATTATCAAAACAAATGCGTGAATGCGTTTGTATACAGTATGCGTGTGTGTGTGTGTATGTGTTGCTATGCATTGCAGTATGTTTTGAATAGCAGTTATTTTTGTTACATATTAACAAATGCGATGTCACTGCACACCGGATTAAATGTGGAATTTACTATTTAATTTAAAGGTGTTATAGCATTGTTTAAATTTATCGGTTTACCCTAAATATTTATTTCCGATTAAACGCCACAAGTATTTTATTTATTTTTCAAAGTTATTATAAATCACTGTTAAAATGAATAGTTTTATTGAACGCATACATAACACATACACACACGTACGCAGAAATAAATCAGTTAAAAGTAAAAGTAATTATTTTTTTATTGTCAATTAACTGATGATAATGCTATCGTTGATAGCGCTCGCACTTAATATCACTGTCTAATCATTATTTCAGTTATTTATCGGACCCTCAGACTAATTCATCAAAGCCTAACACTGTTTTAATTAAAAAAATAGTATTTTGCTGTAAATTAAAAAATATGATGTGAATATCTATTTTTAGTTAACTTTCGGATGATTTCCGATAATCGTTCTTATTTTTCAAGAGTGACATAAATTTTAAGCGATATAAAATTTAATGAACAAATATAATTCTTATCACAGATTTAGTTTTGGTTGGCAACCGTTTAACACTTTAATCGTTTCGCATTAAAAGTTTAAACTAAATTATAGCAAAACTATGGAAAGCTTTCCGTTGTGGGCATTATTGCCGAAACGTGAAACAACTGTCGCCGCGTTTCTCTCCAAATATCCGTCATATGATGGCAGAGGAATTAAAATCGCGATTCTTGACTCCGGTGTTGATCCAGGAGCTGCTGGATTGCAAACAACTACCGATGGCAAGCCTAAGATAGTAGACATGATGGACGCCAGCGGTGCTGGAGATGTGGATACGTCTACTGTGCGCGAAGTTGATATCAATGATGGCAGCATTACTGGCATTACCGGTCGTAAACTTAAAATACCGAAATCGTGGAAAAACCCGACCGGAAAATATCACGTCGGAGCCAAAAATATTTACGAATTGTATACGAAATCACTTGTCGATCGAATTCAGAGAGAATACGCCGATAATGAATGGACACCCGCTCACAAATCGGCCCAAACCGAGGCGCTAAGAAATTTGCAACAATTTCAGGCGTCAAACAATGGCAAACCACAGGTTAATAGCGACGTTATATCTTTCGACGAATCGCTGTCCGACGATAATAAAAGCTGCGACACAAATGGCAGCAAAGCGATCGAGGAAAAGCTGGTGAAAGAGGATTTGCAGTCACGTTATGATCTATTAAATAGTTTGGAGAAAAAATTCGTTGATTTGGGGCCGACTTGTGATTGTGTTGCGTTTCACGACGGAATCACTTGGAATGCCGTTATTGACACTACAGGTTTGAATTTAGTGTAAATTAAATTTTTATACTTTTCGCGAATTTTTAATCGATTCTAAAATTTATTTCAGGTAATTTGGAAGAATCGGTAGTTTTGCAAAACTATTCCGAATGCTTAAAGTATGGAACAATTTCGGTTCGAGATCAACTAAACTACGCAATTAATATACATAATGACGGAAATGTTGTGGAAATCGTTACGATGTGTTCACCACACGGCACACACGTGGCCAGTATAGCGGCCGCACATTTTCCCAATGAGCCAGAAAAGAATGGTGTGGCGCCTGGCGCTCAAATTGTCAGTATAAATATCGGAGATATTCGTATTGGTTCGACCGAAACGGGTGTGGCATTAATCCGCGCGTACACCAAAGTAATCGAATGTGGCTGTGATTTGATTAACATGAGTTACGGCGAACACGGCAAATGGCCAGAAGGACGTGTTCTTGAATTGGCTCACGATTTGGTCAATAAATACGGAATCGTTTACGTTAGTAGTGCTGGCAACAATGGTCCAGCACTTTCGACTATAGGCACGCCGCCAACAATGCAATCATCATCGTTGATAGGCGTTGGAGCTTATGTTTCGCCAGATATGATGACTGCTGAATATTCAATGCGCGCACAATTACCAGGAATGGGTTACAGCTGGACATCTCGTGGACCAACACTTAATGGCGATTTGGGTGTTGCTATTTGTGGTCCCGGAGGTGCCATCACTTCAGTTCCCAACTGGACATTAAAGAAGTCGGTGTTAATGAACGGTACTTCGATGAGTGCGCCAAACGTTGCCGGATGCTTAGCAGTATTGATGTCTTCTCTTAAAGCGCAAAATATAGCTTACTCTCCATACAGTATTAGAAGAAGTATTGAAAATACTGCGTTAAAGGTAACGAATTACGAACCATTAACGCATGGACACGGATTGATTCAAGTGGACAAAGCGTACGAACATTTAATTCAGTTTAAAGACGATAATTTACTGGAACGCGATATTCGTTTCCATATTTCGTGCTCGAATAACGGAACGTCGAATGGAACCAATCAATTGGGCATTTATTTGCGTAATTCATATTACGTCGACAAGCCATCGCTTCATTCAATTACGATCGAACCCGTATTTCTTGACGATAAACGCGTTGACGCCAAACGGAAAATCGATTACGAAATGTCGTTCAGTTTGGTGTGCGATCAGCAATGGGTGACGTGTCCCTCATTTCTTCATATGTCATACGTTTCGCGCGTTATTTCCGTAAAACTAGACCCAACTGGTCTCGAACCTGGATATCATTTTACTATGATTAATGCTTTTGACACTAAAAATCCGGAAAAAGGTCCGGTTTTTCGAATTCCAATCACAGTCATTAAACCAATTATAATGGTCGACAAGTGCCAATTAACCGAGAATTTGAGTTTAAAACCTGGTTATTTAAATCGCCAATTTATCCAACTAAATCGTGGAACGAGTGGTGCGTTTTTTAAGATAAAGAATTTGGACACTCGTGAGAGCGGATCATTCGTTTTGCACGCATTACAATTAAGTCCTCACACTTCTAGCTTAACCACCGAACTATTTAAATACTTTTCTTTGGGCGCAAAAGCCGAAACATGTTTTCCATTTCAAGTGTCTGGCGATGGCGAGCGTATCCTAGAAGTGGTGATCGGAAAGTGGTGGTCGAGTATTGGCGAAACTAGCGTTGAATTTTCTATTAATTTTTATGGCTTGAATCCGTCGCCCAATTCTATCGCTATGTTTTCGAGCGATTGTGTCCAAAGAGTTGATGTATTTTCATCGTTATCTCAACGCGAAGATTTAATGCCAAATGTTTCTCTCAAATATTTAGTGCAACCATTGCGAACTATCGACACGAATCCTGAAGTTCGACCTCTTTTTAAGCGTGATATTATACCCGAAGGCAGACAATGCTATGAATTGGTTTTAACCTATTCGTTACCGCTATCGAAACCGTCGCCCGAAGTTGTTATCTCTTGTCCTTTATTATCAGATTTGTTATACGAATCGGAATACGTATCGCAGCATTGGATGGTTTTTGATTCCAATAAGCAGTTATACGGCACAGGTATTTGAGACGAGTTTTTACGTTTTTATTATTAATTAAATTTTTGCCCGTAATTAAAAGGCGACGCATATCCGAGCCGAAACTCCGTAAAATTAGAAAAAGGCGATTATACGATTCGATTTCAAATACTGCACGAAAGCGTTGCAATGCTCGAAAAATTATTTGACGTTCCATTGCAAGTTCAGTATAAATTATCGACACCGCAATCTCTCAACATTTACGATTCGTATCGAAATGCATTGCTATTGGACGGCAAAAAGTTCAACTGTCGCGTTGTTCAACAATTTTCTGAATGTCCTATTTTTATCACTTCCGCAAAATGGTCTGAATTGAACAAAAATTTGCCCATAACGGCAACCAATGGTTGCTTTTTGTTAGGAAATCTGACGTTAACTAAGGATGAAAATCGGAAGAAGAGTGAAATGTTTGCATTCAAATACGTTATTGACAACAGTACTGTCGAACAATTATCCGCTAAGAAGTTAGCCACTAATCAAAATGCCAAACAAGTTAAAGCAACAGATAATTCCAATGGGAAACCAAAACCATCGTCTGACGATCAATTCAAAGATTCTATTAATGAACAAAAAATATCATGGCTTCCGAAATTGTCGGCCAAATTGGCTGAAGATTTGTATATAGAATTATCGTCTCATCAGAAGATAATTTCAGATAAGGTTAGCAAATCATCACTAATTTTGGCTCGGATTCAATCTCTTGATTCGTATATCGAAGATTCTAGTAATCCAACTGAAGAACGCACAAAGAATTTGCAATTACAAGTAACTTTAGCCGAAGATATTCTGGACACAATTAAGTTAAATGAACTGATCGCGTTGTTAGCGGTTCAAAAGCAGCAACAAAGTGATAGTAAAGAGAATTCGTCGACTAATAATGCGAAATCCGATAATAATGGTAACGAAGCGAAAAATTTAGAAAAACAGAAAAGCATTGTTTTGGAAGCGTTGGTGAAGAAAGGTTTGGCGATTTGTCAGCAAATTGAATTGAGGACTAATAATCATTTGAATGATTTTTCGCTGATTAATGGTAAGCAACTTCTTTTTATTGATAAAACTTTTATACTGTAAATTAGAATATTTAACGGTAGTTCTTGTTTACTATTTATTCTATTTTCATTTAATTTTTCTATTTGAGTCATATTAGTTTAGCTTTTTATTAGACGACTAAATATTCTCTTAAAAAATTCTTTATTTCAATGAAATTAGTAACCGATGAAAATATTTTAGATGTTGATGAAGCGAAATGTGAGCCAAAGTTATCGCCAACAGAGTCGGAAACAACATCACCGAAACTGTTCGAAGCGGACAAAGTGTATGACGATATTTGTAAATTAATCGGTGATCCGTACGATAACGCCAAATGCGCTAAATTTGTGGAACGACACGCAACACTACGCGGTCATTACGGACGTGTTCTCAAGTTGTATGTTAAGCAACAAGAATTGAAGCCTACAATCGAAACCGAACGCAAGTGCATCGACGTATTCGCTAAACTTGGTTGGAATCACTGTTATTCGGCTTATAAGAGATCGCTTTTCGTTCGGTATCCGAACAATTATAGATTGTTTTAGTAATTAATATATATTTATTTAATTAATACTGAATTACTGCGTTACCTCTTATTATTGCTATAATTATTCTATTTTTTTGTTACCGTACTTCGCCTTAAGCAGTATTTAAGATAATAGTTATTAAAAGATAAATTTATGCTTTTTTACAAACTCATTTATAAGCTTATTTCATAATTAATTAACTTTAATAAAATAATAATTGATTATTAATAAATGATATTATAATTTGGGCGTTGAAAATCGTTAACGAATTTATTAAATTGTTATAATTTCAATTTAACGTTAATACAACTTTTAGTTACAATTTACCGATTCAAACGATTTCAAAAATATCAAACGAATTTAAAGATTTTGAACGATTTCAAATTTTTATAACAGTATTTATGTAAATTAAAAGTTTAATGGTAATGCAAGGCTGGCTATTCCATTAAAATCTAAATCGGATTTCATTCACTTGAGAAGATGACAACTTAACTAAAAAATAATTCTTGAAATTTTGTCCATTAGTTTGAGTGAATGTGGAAAGATATATAAAGCAGTATTTCGATACAATAGAATAACATTTAGTGAACATAACATAAAGTATTATATGGTTGTTCATTATAACTCATTTTTGTAACTAAACTTAAAAACTTTTTTAAACTAATTAGAAAACGATTTGAAGCTTCTTTATTATACGAATAATAAAAGATTTTGTACCGTTTTCTCAAACCATTTTCAATAAACCGAACTCAACCTAAATCTATTCTAATACATATTGATTCGAAATTTAAAAAAATTAAAGCAAATTATATTAAAATTAATTGCCCCAAAAACATAAATAAAATTTTGATATTTTTATAAAGTTATATATTTGCATATATACAGAATATATTTATACACGACTGTACTGTATTTTAATGGCGCAACGGTCCGACTCTGACACACTTCCACTTAATTCACAACTAAACAGCACTATCAGTTAAAAGTAAATGAAAATTTAAATCTTTTAATAGCTATCTGTTGCTAATGGGAATTGTTTATTATTTTAGCATAAACTAAAAATGAACTACACTGTAAGGCATGTGTTGTGAAAACTGATTTATACTGTACTAGGTTTCAGCCCGTGCTTCGCACGGATTATTAATATTTAAATAAATTCTGATTGTATTGTTTGTTTTAATTAACCCATTTCTAGCAATTTTTTGATAAAATTGCTGATTTGATAATGTTTGGTGATTGTGCTCGTTGGCAATCGTTTCGTTGGCGGGAATTCACGCAAAGCGCCGATCTCGTGGCTCTGTTGGGCACATAACTGAATATATATCTCCTGATTTTTAGCCGCTTCAGTTAAATCGATGTCTTGATTTTGTGTGTCAAGTAAACTTAGTCATTTCTTTAATGGTAATGATTGAGCTGCTTATGCGCCACGAATAGTATCAGAACTGTTTAAGTTTAAATGGACTCAAGAATGTTTAAGCCAATGTTTTGTCGATATTGTTGCACCACGTCGGGAGCCGGTGGTATGGGTACGTATCTCTCATAATAATTTATTGATGATCCCAATTCTTTATGCATTTCCGTAGGATTGCTGACATTGCTCGCAACATAATTGATCACACTTTCGCGCGGTGATTCTTCGAGCACAACAATCGATTCGCTTAGAATGACTGGTGAGGCGAAATTCAATAAATCTAAATTATCTGCCAAATGTGGAGAATCGGTATTTGATTCGGTATCCATTTCTTGTGATGGTTCAAAGTGTCCGAGAATGGGCACCTCCATCAATGAATGTTTGAGTATGGAAAATAGGCAAATAATTGGCAAAAATATGCTTATAACTTCAGTGGCATCTGCCGCTATTAGCTGTAAAAAAGGAAATTTATGTCTCAAAATAAATAAAAATTTGGTTAAAACAGGAAAACCTTGTTAGAAATGGCCATAACTTAAGTTAAAAATTCATTGACATCTGCCACATTTTGGTGGTATTTAAATGATTTTTAGATTCATTATGGTTAAAAACGCTGGTTTAAAGAGCCAAAATTCATGTTAAAGTAACTAAATATAATTCAAAACTTAAGTGGCATCTGCCGCTAATGGAGCTGGTATATTATAGAACACGAAATATTGAAATGGTTAGCGAGCGAACGGAGTGAGGGAGCGACCATATACTAACTAAAACTAACTTTGCAGTCAGATATTATGACCGTATCGATCTTGTTTATTTTAATATTAATTATATGTTTCTGTTGTTTGTGCGTTTAATTTACGTAATAATTAGAAAGTCAAAATAATAGCATTTATAGCATACAAAAATAGCGCTATAAATAGCATTAATAAATGAATAAAATAGCATTTATAAATTTTTAAAAACTACTTAAAAGTTAAAATATAATTTCTTTTCTTTAAATTAACATTTTTCTAAATATCTCTCTTAGTTTATTTTATAATTTAGTTTAAAAAGTTTTTTGAAAAGTAAGTGATTAGGAATTTTTAGTAGTGTTGGAAAAAAATTTTGACAATGGGTAACAAAAACTAATCAGATTTAAACGACAATTTTTCGATTTCGAGGAAAATAGCATTTATAGCTTTTATAGCATTTATTATTAAAAGTAGCACTTAATAGCATTTATAAATGGATCTAAAACGATTCAAAACTATGTAATTCGTGCTCAAATAATAATTTCATGCTAATAATTTATGAAATAAAAAAGTAGCAAATGCTATCTTTTTGCCTCTCTAGTAATAAAAATACAATGAATTTTTCCTTTAAAAATTTTCATTTTTTTTCCTTTCAAAAATTTATTTTAGATTTTCTTTAAAGAGTTATTTAATTTTCCTTAAAAAAATACAATTTTAATTTTCCTTAGAAAAATTCAATTTTACTAAAAAATAACCACAGTAAAACAGTCGTTCAACACTATGTACTGACATCAAATATATCAAATATAATTAATGTAATGTTATGTTTAACGTATAGGTAAACGGTGTTTGTATGTGCGCATATTTCCTTTACAGTTACGTTTACCATTATTTTTATACGCAATTCTGGTGAATTCATATTTCAATATCCGCCATCATAATCATGTTTTTTACTCCAAAATTTTTTTAAATCTAAACTTTAATCTGAATGAGTGATTAACAACCATTCAACTAAAACGAAGAAAACTTTCGACTGCAATCAACATAACGGTGTTTTCGATGCACAGCTACTCAACGCAGTACGTATTCATGCACACACACACACATTACACACTCGTTATGCGCGCAGAATTGCTTCAAGAATACGCAATAATTGGTTAACAAATGCGTAGACTATAGTGACATCGCTGTGGTTATCGCATAAACTTTATTTAAAACTGCAATGCAATCCATTTCAGTTTATTTTAACATCTCTACTAACTTATTGATAACTATTCAATGAATTTAATTAAACAAATCACAATTATATTTTCATACTCACCACTAAACCTAATATATTACAAAGAAATCGATTA
>JAQIXJ010002631.1:0-15205 GCA_034700185.1 Phthiracarus laevigatus | reverse complement strand
TATTTGCAAATCATTTAACAACCATGTCATCGAAGCAGAAATTAGTAATGGGAGAAACAAGGGAGATATTACATTTATACATCGAATGAATCTACATCCAAGCGACTCAACACTTCCAATTGTAATTACAAGGCGGCAATTTCCCATTCGACCAGCCTATGCAATGTCAATCAACAAAAGCCAAGGGCAAACATTAAACAAAGTTGCTGTTTATTTAGAAGACAATGTCTTTTCCCATGGTCAGCTATATGTGGCGATGTCTCGAGTAACATCGTTTGAAAATTTGGTTATATTCGCTAAAAAAGACTCAAATAATAATTTTTTTACTAGAAACGTAGTTTATAATATTTAATGATTACAGTTTTTGTAGTAACTTGATTATATTTGTTAATTCAAAATTTAATTTTTAAATTGTTTTTTAACTAAATTTTTAAAATTAAGCGATTATTTTCATTTGATTTTGTCTAAATTCAGTAATAATTTGTGTATCATTTTGGTGTATTACATACTCACATTTTTTCAAAATTTTCATTATAAATTGAATATATGTTGCATTATTTTATTAATTTTTAATATTCCATTTGTGTATTTTGAATAGTAGGCTGGTGCTGGGAGCAAAAATAATTTGTTAAAATTATTTTTGTAGTCCGAGTTTACTTTTACGATCAATAAAATTTTTATAATTTAAAGTCTTGAAGTTTACATGTGAAACGTTATTAAATATAAAGAATTATTAATAGTATAAAAATTTAATTTAAGTAACTGCATTTCAGTTTTTAAGTGTATGTTTTTGTCTTAGCCTTTTTTGGTCATTTATGAGTAACGGATAAGTACTTAGTTATCAATGGCGTTCTGTTATTTGCAGTTTAATATAATAAGCATTTTTTTATTTTTTATTAATTCAAAATTAATTTCTCAATTAATTTTATAACTAATTACATAAAATTAAGCTATCATTGGAGTTTTATACATACTTACATTTTTTAAAAAAATTTTTTATTGTTAAATATTCATGTTGCAAGTTTTATAATTTATTATATTACACAAATGTCAAATTGAGAAGTAGACTGGTTCTGGGAGCCGAATTCATTTGTTTAAATGATTTTTGCAGTCCGAGTTAACTTTTTAGTTAATTAAAATTTTTTATTTTAAAATCTTTTGATGTTTACATGAGAATCGTTATTAAATATATAGAAAAAATAATACTTTAAATAAGATAATTAATTTGCATTTCAGTCTTTAAGGGTATGTTTCTTCATTTTTTTATTAATATAAAAGTAACGGGCAAGTACTTAATTATCAATGGTGTTTTGTTAATTACAGTTAAAAATATAAAGTTATGTTTTTGGCAAAAAACTGCTAAAAGCAATTATGGTAGTAGCTGTAGAGAAGGTACATACGAAATTTTAATTTTCTTGTGTCAGTGGGTCAACCATTTGGTGATAGATTGTAAACAATAAAATTTTGAAATAGTTTAAAATTATAATTTCTCTGATCTGAATTCACTATTTTCGAAAATAGCGTTGCAAAGCCTAATCAAATTGAACGGGTTGTGAACTAGTATATAATATAAAAAATACTTTTACGTTTCTCCCTCTCTCTCTCTCTCTCTCTCTCTCTCTGTCCGCATCAATAAAATTTTCTTTCATATAAAATATTTTATATGAAATAAAATATTGTTGGTTTATGTGTAAAATGATTAAAAATTATTTAATTGTTGATTTGAATTGTTTAAAAACTTTTTCTTAGTCGCTTTTATTTAAAACAAACACTCAATGTGTCATGTTATACTTTTATATTAAAATATGCTATTTTTGTTGATATAACATAACAATACCTTAAAAAGTTTTTTACGTAAATAAGAACATTGTTTATCGCGCTGGAAATACGTATAAGTTTCAACAATATGTATCTGGTAAATATTTTATTTTAACAAAACAATCCAAATCAACAAATAAATTATTTTTAAACAAATCATGTTACATTCAACTAAACTATACTTTCTTTCATTTAAGTTTTTTTCGTTGCAATATTACGCTTTAAAGGGGTGGCTAGTACGATAAAAACATTGTTTTATTAAAGCTTAACGCGATACAAGTGTTTACGTCTAACGCAATAAAAGCGTTCAGTAATCGAGAAACAAGCGGTTTCGTTAGATTCGATATTTTAATAATCTGTCATACGATTAATTCCGATTAGGGTCCGTATGGAAGAGTGACACAAGCTCTATATAGTGGACAAATAATATCCAAAGAATTGCCCGTAAGTCACAGTTTGATTGGAGGTCAACGGCCACTTCCATGATTAACTTTACCGCGTGTAAAACGATTCTATGAGCTACACACCCCTTAGAGGGCTTTATAGTCTGTATTTTGCATGCTATCGTAAGACTGCACATATCAGTTCTATGTTATATCACTTTCCAGTTAATTACAAAAACAATTGTTCGTTCTGCTTTATACCGGCACATTGTTGCAAAAAGTTTTATAGAAACCTTTTCTAATATTGTTGAACAAACTTTAATAAAAGTTATAAGCTCACGCATTATGTTTTATTATACTTTAATATTGCAATAAAAATAATGTCTAAATTTGAATTAAAATTAATAATTAATGTGATGTGGAATATACATTCGCTTCTATTGGTTGGTTTGTTTGTTTGGTAAGTTTGATGGATTTGGTGGATTTGGTAGGTTTAGTGGTTTTAATCTGGTTTGGTACGTTTGATTTGTTTGGATTTTATTTCTGTACTAGAAAAAAGCTCACCTTCTGTGGGCGAATATTGCTTTACGTTTTTGTAAATGGACTCCACCCGATCACGTCGGACTCCCCTGCCCATGTCAGACTCACCAGCCAATGTCGAACTCCACCTGCCCATGTCGGACACCATCCGCCTATGTGGGACTCCCCCCGCCCATTTCAGACTCACCAGCTCATGTCGAACTCCACCCGCCCATGTCGGACACCATCCGCCTATGTCGGACTCCCCCCGCCCATTTCAGACTCACCAGCTCATGTCGAACTCCACCCGCTTATGTCGGACTCCACCCGTTACTGTCAAACTACACCCGCCCATGTCGACTCTCCCGCCCATTTTGACCTCCACCCGCCCATGTTGGACTCCAAATGCCGATGTTGGGTTCCACTGGCCGGCGTTAGACTCCACCCGCCTATACCGGAATCAACCGGCTTATGACTGTATCTATGACACTGTGTATGACTGTGTAGATAACAGTATTAATGAATGTATCTATGACTCGAATGATAATGGCGTTGAAGGGTATTTTAACATTTTTTAGCTCACTTATTTTAAAAAAGGCGAGCTTATGGATTTGACAATGTCTGTCCGTCTGTCTGTCTGTCCGTCCGTCCTTCCGTCCGTAGCGGTGTCCGCAGTCTCATATTGACAAAAAGATTTAACTTATTTTCTATATTAACACAGGGCTTTGAGATCTTGAAAACTGTTTTATTTATCACACTTGTATGCATTAACCTTTGAAAAAGTGAGCTATCTATGAATGTGTCGTTCTTGTTTGGACTCATCTTGTATAATGGGGTGCTCACCCCCTAGAGTGACATCTCATTTTACTCAGCTTATTCAATAGAGTAGAATGAAATAGGTTTTGAAGGGTATTTTAGCATTTTTTCGGAACCCTCCTGTAAATGGTGGTGCCCACCCCTCGATTAACCCCTCATTTAACTCAGGTAATTCAGTAGATTCGAATGATATAGGTTTTTAAGGGTATTTTTAACAAATTTTTGGACCCCTTCTAAATGAGCGGGTGCCAACCACCTCGAAACCCCTTTATTTGACCTTTTCTCTTTGATCAAAATCCATTGATATTGGTGTTGTGGGTATGTCGTTCAGGAGAGTCGAATATAGTGCTATTCAATAAGTTTTTCCACCCCCATTTTTTCAGGAGGGGTCCCACCACCTTGAAACCTACGGAACTGCACTCTACTCTTCAAGCTGAATCAATTAATATAAGTGTCGAGGGGGTGGGTCCAGCAGAGGAGGAGCCTAAAAAGGATCAAATAAACAGACAAATTTTGTTTTTTAAATAATCTGATTTTTAAAATTAAAATTTTAATTAAAATTATCTCGTGATTAATTCTTTTTAGAAGTAAGCAATAATACATTTTAGGACATTTTAAAAAAGTTTTTGCAAAAATGGGGCCGGTATAATGCACATCCAACAAAGAATGTATTCTCTCTTTTTTAATGACTTTTGCAATCAGATATATAGATTTGGTTATGTCCGTTTGTTTATTTGTACGTCCGTCCGTCCATCCTATCTGTCTGTTTGTGCACTTTCTTATGTTAATAAAGGGATTTTGATCTATATGTTAATAAAGGGATTTTACCTATTTCTTAAGCTTATATAGGGATTTTGACTTTTTTCTTATGTTAATTAAGGGAATTTAATCATTACTCTAATAAAGGAGTTTCCCAATTTCTTATAATAATTAAGGGATTTAACCCATTATTTATGTTAATAAAGGTATTTCACTAATTTTTTGTTAATAAAGGGATTTTCCGGTAAAAATGTTAACAAATAGTGTCAAAATGAACAAAATTATGATCTATATTGTTATTAAAAAGGTCAAAATTGGAAAAGTTGTATGAAAAATAGGGAAAAATTATGTTAAAATGTGCATTGTGAAAACTGGCCATATTTGTATTAAAATAGGCAAAATTCGGCCAAAAAAGATTAAAGCTACAGTGGTATCTGCAGCTATTTGGTGTTAGGAAAGTGATTTCCATTCTTAAAATGGCAAAAAGGCTAAAAACTGGCCAAAATGTACCAAATTAGTCAATACTGACCAAATATTAGATTAAAATTAGTGTAGAATCTGCCGTTATTTGCTGTAAAATAAAGAAATTTCAGGCTCAAAATTGACAAAAATCTGGACAAAACATGCAAATTATGCAAAAATAAATTAAAACAAAGTTAAAATTTTGTGGCATCTGCCACAGATTTGTGGTCATTTAGAGATAATAAACCTCTTAATAGTCAAAGTATTAGGTTATAAGGTTCAAAAATTAGATTAAACTTAAAAATTATGTCAGAACTTAATTGGCATCTGCCGCTAATGTTTTATAGAAAACGAATTTATATTTTATACACTATACAACTTTATTATTTAAAATACTGGAGGCGAGCGACCCAAGTAAGCGAGCGATTATATTCTTACTGAACTTATCTTCACAATGTCAGTTATTATGACCGTATCGAGCTTGTTTTTATTTCTTTTTAGAAAACTAGGACAGTCATAAATAATTTAACGTATTAAAAGTTCGTTATCGTACTATGTAATTAGTATGATATTATACAATAAATTTAGTGTAACTTCACTTAAATTTTAATTATATTTTTTGTTCTTTTTAGTTAAATTTTAAGATATTGTTCGGGTATATCGATAAATATAAATATTTAAATATAGTAGGAGAATATGGCACACTGAAACCATTATTTTAAATATACGAAGTAATTAAACAAATAGTTTAAACGATTCAAATCAACAATTTAATCAATTGTATATATAATTCACTCAACTACAACTATATTTTCATTCATTTAATTTATTTTATAATTCCCTTGAAAATTTTGCGGACAGAAAGTTGCGGGAGATAGAGAGAGAAATTAATATTTATATATAGCTCCTCCATTAATCTGTAATATTGACGGTCCATAAAACTTAAGTAAACTTGGATGTTTTATCTTTTACGCTCCGCTCAATACAACAAAACATTAAAACATACATATTAGATCATAATCTTAACAAAACTTATAGCATTTAAAAATGTTTTTAAATTCTCAAGATTATTAACTCTATTCATTTTTCTAAACAAATATATTAACACAAATATGATGCTATAGTTTATCTATATGTTTGTTAGGTTGATAAGTTTTGTATTAGATTGGATAACATTGTGTCGGTTTGTATAGGTTTATTAAGTTTGGATACTTTTTGATAGGTTTGGTAGGTAATAGACCGACATTAAATCACCAATCTATACTTGTTTTTTATCACATATCACATTTTTTGTTAACTAGTAAATATTCATATTTCTTAAAATTAGTTTTACTCAAGTTATCTTTGAACCACCATTTACCAGTTTTAAACAAATTTATTATTTATATGCTCTAAACAATATACAGTTCTAACTGTTGTGCACACAACGTTTTTAAGATTATATTTTTTAGTTTCTCTGAAAGTTTTTAATACCGAGTTTTAAAGCAACAACAACTGTCAACTTTAAGTGAGATTTTTTTTATTCATTTTTTCTAATATTGATTTTAGTTAAAATGTATATACAACTTTAAATTATAGTGTGCGCTGCAATAATATAACAATTAGAAAAATTGGTTGGTTTTAATTTTTATTTGAACATTTATATATACTAGAAAATATTTTGTTAAATTAATACAGTGTTATCCATCCCAATTACACCCAACATTTTCCATATGCACCCTAAGTCAATCTGCATAAGCTCTATGCTTTACACTTGCGTCATTATGTAAACTAGACATGAAAAAAATATCAGAACGGGACAGGACAGAATCGGGATTTAGAAAATTTTTACGGGATTTATCGGGATTGTACCATGTAAGTATCGGTACAGGAAGTGATTTTAAAATTCGTGGCTTAACCCCGAAAGTCAATAAATGATCTGCTTTTTGTGTGCAAACATCATCGAATTTTAAAATTTGGTTTTTAAGTATCAGTAAAATGATTTATGTTATATCTTATATAGAAGTATTGAGTTTTAATTAACGAAAGTTTATACAAATTTTTTATACAACTTTCTGACAGCTTTATTATGATAAAATTAAAATAGCTTCGTGACAGGATGGGACGGGACTCTAATATTTAAAGTTTTTTTTATCTCTATAATAAAGGGATTTGATATTTTTCTATCTTGGTAACGAAACAGCCAAACAAGCGTATTTATGCATAAAATCATGAAAAAATGATCCCTCTATTAATGTGTCGTTCTTGATAATCATTAGAATATAGAATTCAATAGGAAATAAGCTTGAAATTGTAATAATACGTGTTATTTAAATTTTAATATATGGTTTCTCACTTTTTCATACTTTCTCTCCTATTATTTTTAAAGGAAACTCTGTTAAAAGTTGAAAATTTATGTTGCAGGCAGATAAATTCAAATACAAATTACTTTAATATCTATTATTATTGTCATATGTTTGTTTTAATTTTTTTAGTAATTTTTTTGTTATTTTTACCAGATTTTCCCTCATTTAACACAAATTTTGCTGAATATAACAATTAAAACACAAATCGCTGAGTATTTGCCACTAAATTCTTTTTCTTAATTTTGGCTATTTTTTCTATAAACCTGCTTTGCCCATTTATAGCCTGAAAATTACAATTGCTACTTTATAAAGCAGCATATACTACTCAAATTTTAATCTTAATTTAAGTAACTTTTGCTACATGTTTATTGCTATTTTGAGCCTGAGAATCAGTATTTTTACAACAAAAACGGCTTACCCTACTCAATTTTTAATCTAAATATTTGCAATTTTTGTGTAATTTCTCATATTCTGGCAGTATTTTGGCCATTTTGACCCCTTATTACTAAATCTGAGCAAACTTTTTGGCTGTTTTAACATTAAAATACCTTTATTAACATAAGGAATATTGTCAAATTCCTTTATTAAAATAATGAAAAAGTCTCTCAATTAAACTAAGAGCGAAGACAGCTGGACGGACAAAGAGCTAAAATAATATATAATAAATTTTCCAGTCAGTTTAAAAATCATAATTTCAACAATATAGTATTTCCACAATTCTGTGAATGTTAATCTTAACACTTATAATTTTTATAAAAAAAATTTGAGACATATTACAAATTATTAGAAATATTACAAATTTACTCTTAATAAGTTTTATAATTTTAATTTATTAAATTTTTCATAAATTTTTAATATGTTCATTCAATTAATTTTCACTGATTTGAATTGCATATGTCTGACCATTGTTTGTAACAAAAATCGCATATTCTTCGATTTCTTGGATTATAGAAGCGAATAAAAGATTTTTTAAGAAATTTGAATCCAAACTTGTAAGATGTGGCCATTTTTCATCAATAAAGAACGAACTAATGGATTCCGTAATCGTCACGTATAAATTTTGACTAATATTCATGTTAACAGACTACGAATTCCATTCATTTATTAAATCCACAAAACTCGGTTTGTTATCTGCGATGGCATGGAAACACTTTATCCTAAAATTTATAGTACTTCCTAACTCTGTGGATTTGTCATCAGATATCAAAAGTCTTAATATTTTCAATTCAATAAAAATTAGAAATAAGTTTAAATCGTATCATTGGACTGATGCATACCTATTATGATCGATATTATGTAAGTCTCTTATAAGTTTACCAAAACTATAAATATCAGCTATTGTTATAATGACCACTTATATCTAATTCCGACGCTTTATTGCCTTTTGTGCCGATATAATTAATGCGTGATTGTTTTACTAAATCGGCATATGTGGACAAACGAAAATCCGTTAATTTAACACATTTACCTTTAACCGAATCAGTTATCATCACATTTGCCGGTTTTAAGTCCCGATAAATTATTGGAGGATTTTGTGACTGCAAATAATGAACGCATTCTAACAGTTGAGTGAATATATCGCACGCAATGCTATACTGCTTTTGCGACAATTTATTTCTTTCAGTGTATTTCGTCAGTTTTATATCATATAGCGTGCGTTCATTCCTCGCTATTCCACAGCAATGTTAAGCAGTGAGGAGCAGTGGGCTTATAAATAAAAAACTGAATGGACATCTCTGAATAAGCTATGTTCATATAGAGAGCTGGGCTCAGATAAGAGCACATGCGGTCGCTTCAAAGTTTTAAGAAATTTTGTGGATGCGGATTAGTTAAAGTTTTTTATATGATGATTGAATGAGGGTGAATGCGAACTTTTTTTCTGAATAAAAAGTGGGTCAGGTTGTTAAAAAATGTATAATCTGCGTATCATCCTTAATTATCAGCAAAACATTTTTTTTGCTGTATTTTAACAGAAATGACAAAATAATCTATAAATTATCATTGAAAATACCTTATCCACTAATTAATTAAAGGTTTATGGCATCAGTTTTACTCAATAATTAAAAAAAATCTGTATTAATGTAAACAACTAAAATGTAACAAAATATATTGAAAAGAAAGCTATTTATTCAGTAAAATGATGTAATTATTAAACTTAATGTTTGCGAATACCGGCCGATAATGCGCTGCGAATCGCGGAAGATAATTATAACTTTGACTGCGGATGCGGTCGTGTTGGAAGGCTTAAAAAATTTAACAGAAGAGTGCAGTGCGGATAACATTAAGTTTAAATTATTGAGGATAAATGCGGATAGCAATTTTTTGATAACGCTCTCAGCTCTACTCGTATTATTTTAGTAATGTTGAAATCTTTTATTTGACTGTTTCGAATTAGATATGCGCTTATTTTTTTGACCAATTATCTGTATTACGTGATATCTTATTATTTTAACAGTATTGATTTTTTTACAAAATACTTTTAGAATTTTTTCTTGTTTTTTATTTAATCTTCTATTTTTAACATAATTCCACAAAATAAAAAACAAACGGATCTACAAAAATTTGCAACTTTATAAATCAGACTTATCATATGAGAATTTATCGTTATTAATTGACAATCACTCTAATTATTTTTTATACATTTAATAATTAATTAATTAAATTTATTAATATATATGATATAATTTAATTAATACCTAATTTTTTAATGATTATGTCTTCAATGTTATTTAATAAGTACTAGCATGAATCGATTAATTATCATATTCCATTAGAGTAAGTCAAAGATATGTTTGCGTTGAATCTTAACATATGCCACTGGCATAAAAAGAAACAATTTGTCTATAACAAAGGTATAATACATGTCTGAGGCATAAATAAAGATAATAGATCTAAAACTTTATGATTATAGCATTAAATTTAACAAAAAGATTTATATAGAGGTTAAAGGAAGAGATTTATATTATAGATAAATAAAAAGTTTGAAAATTCATTGTCGGTTTTGCAACAAAAATTTAGCTTTAACAGACTGTTTAAACAGGTATATGAACACTGTTCATAAAATTGAACTTTCTGAAAATAATGAACATGTTTAAGAAGCAGAAGTAACAATTCGTAAGTATCTGATAATCAAACTAATCCGTCTGATAGATTCAGTTGAATCTGAACAAGATAATGATGAAACAATTGAAGGTTCTGACAATAATGAAAATGAATTTATTATTGACGATACTAATCCAAAATCACATTGTCTAACAAGCGCTGCATAACAAGACATTGTTCATTTAACAAAAAGACATTTACAAGATCTTGTTTACAAAAATGAAAATTTTAATGATGTGGCAGATATAGATTTAAATGAAGAAAATAAACCAATGAGGTTTCTTAAACATGTTAAAAGTTTTTTTTAAAACAAGTGTGGTACTAAACTAAATCCTTATAACATGAAAAAAAAAATTAATTTATATCATTTACAGAATTTAATGACATATTATCATTTCTAAATTATAAGTTATTTAAGATGATTCCTAAATTATAAGATTTAAAAATGTTTAATCTTATAAAAATTGTCGAAATTGATTATAAACTTTTTAAAAATTAAACACAGAGTCAAATTATTAAGTTCATTCTTTACAGTTAATTCTCTAGAATAAAGTGGTATAAAAGACAGTATATGAAGGAATAAGATGGAGAGAAGATATGTTAGTGGTTCAAGTGGGAAAGATGGAGAATAAGGAGGAGGTGGTTTTAGTCGAAGAGAGACAAAAGAAATAACTTAAAATGCAGTTTCAAAAAATTTAAAAATCTTCAACTTTAATAACTGCACTTTATAGAGAGTTAAAATTTCTAATAAGAATGCATTTTATAGTATCAAAAAATTATCAGCCAAAATCGAAAGTAGTAAAATCCTTAAATATATGAAATCTTTAAAATTGTTTAAATAATATAAAACTGCTGATTGTATTTTCGGATAAACATGAATAATAAGCTCTAATTGCATAGTTTTAAACTTTAATTTTCTATTCTATTAAATTCCGATGATAACTGTGTTCCATCAATCAACTTTTTTTATGAATGTGATAACTCCTTGATATCACTTATTTTATATAAAATTTGTCAGACGGACTGATAAAAAGTGAGTTGTCTTACCCTGTTAATGAAACCGGATTTTTATAATTTGAGATAAATATTTTTTGACGAAAGATAGGTGGACACAGTTTAAAATATAACTATAATTTGAAAATTAATGGAACAGTCTTAATATGAATAAGTTAAAATGTAAAATTAATAAATGTTGTTCATTTATAAGACTATTATTTATTTTTTTAAAATTATTTAGAATTATTTTTAAACTATATTAAAAACTGTTCTGATAAATTAAAATCAACGAGTGATATGCGGAGTGATATTCAAGTATATTTTAGTATATCTAGATAGAATAAGATAGGATAGGATAAACAAGCAAAAGTTGTTATTATAACCAAAACTATTATTTTTAGAACATTCATGAAAATAAATTAATTAACTTACAAATTGAATCTTTCAACTAAATTTTTGTTTTTATTAATGAATTGCAAATTAATCTTAACAATAAAGGTTGTTAAACTTTAAATTGTTCTGATTTTATTTTATTTAAATCTTGTTAGTTTATTATTAAACATGTTTATAAGTATTTATTAGTCCAAGTTTTTTTAAAATATAGAAAAAAAACTATTGTACATTCTAATAGAAGCGTTCGTAAAAGGAAAATGAAGTGCCCTTACAAGTCTTTTTAGTTTGGAATGGTCCACTTGGACAACTGCTTAATTTTTTTTGGCAGATTTGTAGGCCAATTATGTCCACGCATAATTCATCATATAATTTTTTGGCATTATTCTTTCTCAAATATTCGTTGCAATGAACGTCTTCTTCCGCTCTATAAAGGCATTCGATATTCCACCTACGATTTTTGTTGTTTGTTTCTCTACAAATAACACGTATTGATCTCGGTTGCTTTTGTGTTCCTATTTCATAGCAATCGCAAGAACAATTCCACATCTTTTCAAAAGCTACTTCTGTCTTACTATGTACACGCGCCTGTCTTTTTCTGCGGTAGTTTTTCTGTTGTTTTTTTTGTTGCAAAATGTTATGTCTACCATCAATATTTTGAGATGAAGTTACGTTTATATTGGTTTTAATTTTATGGTCTTTATAACATAAATTCACTCCGCTTGTGTAGTTATCAAAGCAGCAACCAATCGATTCACATTCTTCAAAGGTAATTTCTGCGAAGCCGCAATCTGTTAACTCAGTACTTAGTTTTTCTAATTTACATTTTATGTTATTAGCAGTTCCGTAGTTATCTGTAGTGATAATTGAGAAAAAATTGAAATTTTTAAGTGATTAAAGCATGTCAAAGAAAACAAAATTCAATCTAAAAAACATTTAATTTTCTAAGTTTATTTAAACTATTGTCAAATATTAATTATTTATTAAACTGCAGTAGCAAATATAAATTAAAATTAATAAAAAAGGGTGAACTTAATAACACACCAAAAGGCAAGAAAAACATAGTTAGACATTGTCAAATACATAAAATCGGATTTCGAATAGAAACTGGCAAAAAATTTAAATTTCATGATTATTTTATAAAATTAATTAAAAATAATGTAGATTTTCGTGTAGAACATTATAATTTTAAAAAATAAATTAAAATAATGTAGATTTTCAATAATTATGCTTACTTTTATTTTGTGCGTACATTCTGATAAATAAATACCAAATTGAGAAGAGCAACAACCTTTTGTTGTAGAACATTTTAACTTGATTTAATCGGATAGATTCAAAATTATAATATAAATTTTTTAGTTTTTTCGACTAATTATATATGGTCTTATCAAATTTGTTGCAATAATTGTTGGTACAATCCAGAAGTGACAAATAATTTATTTTCTCATCGATAACACTTATTTATATTTTAACTCTATAAAGTCATCAAAGTAAAGTTATTAATAAGATTAAAGTGTTTGCATGTATAAGTAATTTTTATTTTATTTAGATAAAAATTTTGTTTTTATAAAAACATTAATGATTAGTATGAATGCTATAATGAAATAATTCATCACTTAAGTAAAGATGCAAATGGTTAAATGGTTTGACTTTTTTCAAAAAAATCAACCTTAAACTTACGTTCTTAAACCAGACCAGTGAAAACCATTACAAAAAAATACTTTTGTAAACCAATCCAAGCCAAACCAAAGTATTAATGAAAACATTATACCGTAAACATTGTTATTAATAACTTTTTTAAAAATACTTAAAGAATACGGTCATTTATATTGAAGGTTTAACGCAATAAAAATATATATCAACATCATAAACGCATTATATATTAATTATTATTTTTTAAATTGATAAATCAAGTTTATTTGAAGATGACGTTTTACATTAAACTTAATTTTCTTCTTAATGTTTTAATGGTTTGAAAATGGTTATTTATTTAATTATTTTCAAACAAATCCAAAACAAAAATTAAAAATTTAAAGAAGTCAAATACAAACAGCAATAAATTGGTTAAAACCATCAACCATCCATTATAACCGAATCCATAAACACCTTTAACAAACAGTATCCATACAATTTTAATATGTATAACATTCTTGACTTTCTTCCTTATCTCGATTATTATCTATAGTTTTAATATCTTGATAAACTAATTATCTTGTTTTCAAAGTTATTGCGTTTAAAACATTTGTTTTATAATTATTTTAATTAGTTTTACTAAGCTATAAATATTTTTTTATTTCTTATTAATCTTTGAATTAACATAAAATTATATGCCGAATGCAAACTCAAATAAAATATAAACTGTTTATTATTATATCTATGGACTATCACTAAAAAACCCTATTTTGATTCTTATAAACTTGTTTTTGAGTTATGTTAGATTTTGTTTAATCTTTAGTTTTAATGTATAAACTTAAATTTCGTTTTTTCACCAATTTTAACATAAATATACCCCTTATGAATATTGTTAAATATTTACACATTTTTGTCAATCTAGTGTTTATAATTATAAAAGTGTTAACACTGTGACAAACGCAAATTCAAATCTAAACTGACTTTTTAAGTAAAGAAGTTATCGGAAAAATAGCATGTATCCTGATATCTCTGTTGCAAAACATTAAAACCATTAGATGCACATGTAAAAAATTAACAAATAATTTCATTCAACAACATCATGAAATATTCGCGTGTGTTAATAATACTTATCAGCTGAGTAAACAATGTTGTTTTGTAAATATTTTTTTAAAAATATTATAGGATTAATTGGTTGTCAGAAGTAAGAGGACAAAGTACAACTAGATAAATTATAGTCTGTTGTTTACTTTTATAAAAAAAATAAATTAATTCAAAAAATAAATAATCATAAATTTAGTAATTGTTTCATCAGACATTAATATAAATGTACTGATATTGTCACTTTTATATTTTTAATAATATATTCATTTAAGAATTAATTTGTGACAATTATTTAACTTCTAAAAAGTCTCAATTCAAGACAACTGTTTCGTTTAACTTACTGTTAAACATTTTCAAGTCTTAATGATTGTTATGCGAGCGTTCAGTTTAGTTGGGAACTTTGTTTATAATATCTATGAAATATAAAACCCTAAAAAATAGTTTAGGCATGAGAGGGAAATTTATAAATAAAAGATATATGTTTATTTCGTAATATCCATAGCTCTACAAATTTTTAAAATAATAACCTATTGTTTTAAATGTACAACAATAATAATCAAATCCTAATTAATCAAAGTTGACTTAATTACAAAATTATTGAATATTTATAAATTTTTAGATTAAATAGATTTTTGCATATTTTTAAAAAAAAATTTTGAGCATCCGCTAATCATAAATAATTTTTAATTCCCTTATAAACTTAAATTAAGATTTTAGAATCCGTCAGAATCTCTGACCGTTTCGTAGAGCTATAGATATTACGAAATAAACATATATTTCTTATTTAAAAATTTCCATCTCATGCCGAAACTATTTTTTAGGGTTTTAAATTTCACAGATATTATAAACAAAGTTCCCAACTAAACGGAACACTCGCTTCAC
>JAQIXJ010002630.1:0-15206 GCA_034700185.1 Phthiracarus laevigatus | reverse complement strand
GGATCCAAACGTTTGATTCTACTATCATTTTTTTGTAATTCTAAAATTAGTTTATGTTTAGCTGGCTGTGATAATGATTGAAATCTTTGGCTGTCGACTTTTATAAATTAGTATGACTTTTCTTTGAGATTTACTGGAGACTGCGAAAGTTTTATTATTGTGTAACTAATGATTGCTTTTTTCGAAAATAGTAGTGAAAAATATCTCATTTTAATTTATTTTATTATTTGTTTTTTAATTAAGCTTAGATTTTCAATAATACTTAAAATTTATTTAAAAAATTTTAAATGTATTTTTGGTGTAAAATTTTTTTTGCCTATTAACTAACATTTACTTTTACATATATTTATGGGTTTTTGCACAATTTGCTGTAATTATATATATATGTATATATTTATCATTTATAAAAATAATTAATAATATACCTAACAATATTTCCATAATTTAATATTTTTCGTATTGAAGGTCTTTGAATTTCTAATGTCCTATAAATGTGTAAATAAATTAGATAAAAGAGAAAAAATTTTAAAACTGCTATCCTTTTTAATAAATTTATACCAGTAATTAGAGTTAAATTATTTTGTTCAAATATTAAAGATATCTGAATTTAATAATTATTTGTAATTATTTTTTAATAAACATATATATAACTAGAAAAAAAGCCCACCTTCGGTGGGCGAATACTGCATACGTTTTTGTAAATGGACTCCTCCCGCCCATGTGGGACTCCCCCGCCCATGTCGGACTCCCCCACCCATGTCGGACTCCCCCACCCATGTCGGACTCCCCCACCCATGTCGGACTCCCCCGCCCATGTCGGACTCCCCCACCCATGTCGGACTCCACTCGCCCATGTCGGAATCCCCAGCCCAGTCATTTTGACACTATTGTTTGACTTTTTTGACCTGAAAATCCATTAATAAACAAAATAAATTGATGAAATCCCTTTATTAATATAAGAAATCATCATAAATGCCTTAATTAACATAAGAAATGATAAAATCCCTTTAATGGTGGTTAGTTCAAAATCCCTTTATTAGCATAAGAAATAGGTCAAAATTCATTTATTAACTTAAGAAGTAGGTCTAATTCTCTTAATTAACATAAGAATAATAGTGTGCACATCCGACAGATAGACGTACCGACGAACGGACAGAATACACAAATCCATATATCTGACATTTGCAGTCAGATAAAAAAATACAAATTGAATTAATTCGAAATAAAAAATTAAAAAATACAAATGACAAGAAATATTAATTAGCATAAAGACATAAATAAAACACTAATTATAAATAGCAATGGCTTTATGCATTAATGTTTTTGGCAGTAGTTATTGAAAATTTCATAACAAAAGTACTGATATTTATTCTATGTTACACATAGCACGTAATTTATCGATGTGTTAATCAGCCTCTACAATGTTGTGGTTATAATAATCACCGAAACAGACGTTAATTATCAAATAACACGGGAACACAATTATTGTGTAATACCACTACAAGTTTGTTCGCTTTTTTAACCATTTGTAATACCACTGAACGTGTGTTCGAGAGTATGCTAACAGATAATTATTCTCACATAACCTTAAACAGTATACTTGTATTCTATAGAATATGTGTTGTGATTCAGTGTGTATTTAAGTCAATACATTAACAAACACATACAAAGAAAATGAATACGTCCCTATAAATGTTAAGCGAATAGTGGATTACTTTAAACCTAAGCTTTCTTAAACTATGTATTTAAATACGTTCCCGATATTATGTGGCAAACTTTACACAATATTTTTATTTTTATGTACATTGCAAAATGTAAATAAATATAATATATTCTCATATACAGAAGTAAACTATAAGAAAGATTTTAAGTTTTAATAACTTTTAAATAAACTTAAATAAACAATTCATAAATTTAATTTGATTTTGATCACAAAAATTTTTATACGATAAAATATAGAATTCCTTCGTTAACATTTTTATTGATCTTTTCATGTCATACCTTATCCACGAATTTATATATATAAATAGGTTTTAAAAATTATACTTATAGAATAATAATGTAAAATACTTAATGAGAAAATCACTGCAGATTAATCGAAAATAACTGAAAATAATTGCATTTGAATTCTAAGAAAAGCTTATCAGCAGAAAATGCAAACTTAGCATAGATTTTATTATCAAAAAAGATTATTATAAAAAGCATCGCTTAGAAGCAAAATGGAAAAAATTATGCTTCTAATGAAAACGTTTGACTGAAAATCACAGTTGAATTCTGATTTTGATTTCTGGTTATCTATTTTCTTATCAGTTAAATCAACAAATTTTTGCAAAAATCGTTGCGGGAAATGATCACAGCAAATGTTATTATACTCTGACTAGAGGTGGAAAAACATTAAAAGTTATAGTCCCGCCCTGTCCCGTTAATTTTAGTTAGTAATCCTGTCTTGTCCTGTTCTTTTTGTTGAAAAATTTAGTCCCGCCTAGTCCTATCCCGAAGCTATTTTATTTTTATCTATAAAAAAATGTCAAAAATCGAATAAAAAATTTAATCTAAACTTTCGTTGAAAAATACAATACTTCTATATAAAATATAACATAAATCATTTCACTGAATTGAATGAAATTGAAAAAAAATGAAATTCGACTAAATTTACACACTAAAAGATGATAATTTATAGACTTTCGGGATTAGGTAAACGAATTTTACAATCCTGTCCTGTCCCGATAATTACATGGTACAATCCCGTCCCGATAAATCCCGTAAAAATTTCCTAAATCCTGATCGTGTCCTGTCCCATCCCGATATTTTTTCCAGGTCTTACTCTGACCGCGAATATTATAGTGATATGTGCAGTCTTACGACAGCACGCGAACAATAAGAACTGTAAAGCCCACTATGGGATGTGTAACTCAATGAATCGTTTTACACGCGGTATTGTCAACTCATTGAAGTGGCCGTTTGTGCTCCAATCAAACTGTGATTTACGTGCAATTCTTTGGATATTATTTGTCCACTATAGAGAGCTTGTGTCACTCTTCTATTCGGACATTTATTAGGATTTATACGATGAACGATAATTAAAATATGGAATCTAATAAAATCACATGTATCACGATTATTGTGAACGCTAGTATCACGTTACGCTTTAATCCAAACAACGCTTGTATCGCGTTAACTAAATTTATTAATTATAAATACATAACAGATTTTATCGCTGTTAACACAACTGCACAGTTTGAGTTGTAAATTACGACTTAATTAAATATACAAAAATTGCTAACAAAGTTAGCTCTGAACTCTTAAGAATTTAGACTTTTTGATAAATTTTATATAAAAAAATGAGTGATAAATAATAGGAATGAATAGTTGATATGATGAAAATTTTATGTGATGTGCGTTTACTTTGATCTAATGTTTGGGAAAAACCATAAAGAAAACGGATGTAACCTATTAATAATATCCATTAATAAGTGAAAGTTCATTAAATAATCATATTTTGGAATAGTTTGGCGTAAGGCTCGAGTTGGCGTGTAACAATAGTAATGTTTAGTATCAAAATTTGTAACAAAAACTGGACCACACTTTCCAATTCTCTTTCTCTCGCTTCCGACTTTCAAACAGTGACAATCTAATCAATCAAAAACCGTTTTGTCACTCATCACTGATGGGTTTACTTTGTTCAATTTTTTTAATTTTAATTAAATAAAATTTTCTTTTAACTTGAATTCATAGATTCGTTATCTCACTCATTAATTTGTGACATCAAACTTCACAAATTTTTGACCTTTTTAAAGTGCAATGTTATTTCTTATTAAATAATAATTATTTGTTGGAAGACTACTAAAATTTAACTACCCAACTGTTCCAAAATAATACTATAAAATATAATTTTTCGTCTCTCTCGCCTTAATCTGTCCATAACATTATAATTCATTGTAATATTCTGCTAAAATACTTACATAATCTATTTCTACTGCGTTTTCCTAACAATATCGAAACAAGTGTTAACTAAAGTTGATCCATTATAATTTGGCTAATATTTATTCCCCCAATTTGCTATAGTTTTTTAACTATACGTTAGTTTTCCCGAAATTACACCATGCGCCGCTGTGACATGTCGTAGCTGCTATAAACGCTGGAGTCTGTCAAATAGTATCGTTGAGAACACCGTTCTGTTAGCCTAGCTTGTAATTATATGTTTTCCCGCTAAAATCTTCAATTAAAGTTAAAAAATCACAAGCGGGAATAGCCAAGGGTTTAAACAACCCCTTAACTCAACTCCAAATCACCACTATTACTTACCTAATCATTTAATTCTCTGGATCTGACTAAAAAACACAAGTTTGGTTTAGTTTAATCAAAATGGTTAACTATGATTATTGTTGGAGCTCTCTAGTCTTTATACTCTTATTCAATAAATAATGCCTTTTTAAATCTTAAACGATAAAATTGATTTATAAACCCGAAAGTAAATTGCTTTAGAAATAAACATATTTTTAGATGAGGTAAGTAGTAGTCGTGATTTAGAAAAGTAAGAATAAAAATTAAAGAGTAAAGAGTAAGCATAAGCAGTAAGCAGTAAAGAGTAAAGCGTAAGTAGTATGGTGCAAAGAGTAAATAGTGTGGAATAAGAAACAAGGAATTATGAGTGAGGTTGAGTGAAGGGGTTAGGCAAACCATTGGCTATTCCTATCTTGTGATTGGTTAAATTTAAATGAAGATTTTGGCGGGAAAACCTTTATTCCCTAGCTAGGCTAACAGAGGTGTTCTTAACGATATGATATGACTCCAGTGTTTTTAGCAGCGGCGGCTTATAACATGGTACGGAATATAGGTCGGGTAACAAGTCTATAGCAAAATAGCGGAATTCAGCTTTAGCCTATATATGTCAGTCATAACACCCCGCACAACAGTGAGACCTCTTAAGCAAACACAGGTCCGTAACACCGCCTTAGCGAACAATTAATGCCAAAGTAACAACGAGTGACATCAAAACGTCCTTAGCAGCGACACGACCTAACACCAATTATGTCCGTGAAGCGGAGTCCGTAGCGACACCACTCCCCTATTAACGGTTCCTAACTCTAAACACGTTATCCTACTACTGCCCCTAACGATTTACACACTATAGCTATAGTATAGCATAGTATAAAATAAAATAAGGATCTCATTAGAGCTCACCAGTAGTATTTTCTTATAACTAAATATTCATTTTAACGAGAATATATTGCAAATTTGACTTTATGCACAATTTTAATTTTTGTCATTTAATTTAAGGCCAACCTTTTTGGCCACATTAAAATGGGTTGACTTGAAAGTTGGATATCTGAAAACATTGATGTATTGCACGAGAGAGTAAAGTGGGAAATAATGTATAACATATAAACCGTTTAACGACGGATATTAGTATATTTAAATTATATAAAAGAACTCTCTCTCTCTCTCTCTCACACACACACACGTTCTCTACAATATTAAAACAGCTATTTTCACGAAAGGTTAACTATCAATATATGAAAAATTTAACAATTGTAGAACATTGTTGATATACAAGATAAAGTATGATAAAAACCATATATGTTTTTAATTTAAACTAGCTTTAAGAACCCGGTTCACGGCAAGTAAACATTTTTAATTTTATAACTCTCTCACAACAACAAGCAATAATCAATTAATTGCTATCATAGCCCGTATAACTTTTTAAATATATATTTTGTAATTGTTAATCATCATACTTTACGTTATACGGGCTATGATAGCAATTAACTGATTATTGCTTGTTGTTGTGAGCGAATTATAAAGTTAAAAATGTTTAATTCCTGCGAAGCGGATTCATAAAGCTAGTTTAAATTAAAAATATATATTTTTATGAACCATAAGATTATGCTTATTAGCAGAATGTCCAATTTAGGTGTCCTAGTTGTTTATAACTATTTGTTGTAAAGCTTATTGAAAATCATTGATACGCTTTAACAAAATAATATCGATAATTTCTAAAGTTTTAGGATAGAATAAAAATTTTTTTTCCAAATGGAATATGCCGTTTTGGCGATGCTTTAGTATAGAACCCAAAAGGGGCGAGTTTATTTAAAGATATACGAGAACTAGTTTTTTAACTTTTCTGTTTTGGCTGGAATCGCTTATACTTTTTTGTTTATACTGTATTAGTCTTTAATAACAATTTTTTTTAAATCTTTTGTTTAAATTGCCAAATTGTTGTTGACCTTTTTCCTACCGTTTTTCCTTTTTAACTTTTTCGTTATCGAAGACCATTTAAGTTTAATCAAGTCTTGATTAACAACAATACATGTTAAATTCATAAGCAAAGGTTAACGGTTGAGAATTAATAGTTCAGAATTAAAAAGTTTTTTTAATTTTGGGCTAAAATTATTTCTTATTTTTTTTGACTAGAAATTGGTGAATATTTTTATGAAAACAGTCATTTAAGATTTAATTTTAAATTAAGATATGACATTCTATTTAAATGATAAATATTGAAGAGTGTGTGATATGTTATCCAAAAACCTCGAAATGTCTATTTGGTTACCGAATACCTGATTTTTTGGTCTGTACACCAAAATATTGCTCTCCCCTAATGTTACGGATCACTTAATTAATAAAATTACGTAAATTAGTTGAGTCGAATAATTTTGCGTTTTGCCAAAAAACTGGTTAAAATTTTTTACTGTTAGGTAGTATTAAGTTAGTGTGACACTTGACTTACGAGTTAGAAGAAACTTTACACTTTTCCTCTCACTTGAAACATTGATAGCAGAGTTGGATTTGCTTTTTGTCTTTTTGTGACGTCGATAGGCTTTGATAGTGCTAAATGAAAAAAATAAATAGTAAAAAGCTTTATGCATTGGCGTATCCAATTCGTTGTGTATTCGTTAAGATCGCAATATCGTCAGCATAAACACTATGCGCACTCAGTCGCGGAAAGACAGAAAGCAAATCTATCTCTGATTGATAGAATGGTATTATTTATGCAGGAAATAATAATAAAAAATTATTTTACCAATTTTTATTAAATTTAATTATATTATTTTAAATTTTGTCTAAAATTTTTTGCGATACTTATAATAAAAAGAAATATAGATTTCCATATTAGAGTAAATTGCTGTTCATTGATGAGAATCCAAAGCAACATTTCCTAGAAATTTATGGAATATGTTTCCATAGAGATTTCTTATAAAGAATACACAGAAATCCCAAAAATGATATATATATTTGTTTAAACAGACAATTATTTAAATATCGATAAAATCATAAATAAAAATATCGATGCAATTATATTGTTATGGGTTGTGTTTCATCAAAAAATGTTCATTCACAAAATAATTTCAACAAACAAACTAATACACCATTTTTACTGCAAACTCTCGAAGAACATAAAGGAGGCATTAATTGTATCGAAATAAGTAGTGATAACTCTCTACTGGTTTCTGGCAGCGAAGACTGTACCGCACGCTTGTGGAGCACACTGTCAACTCCATCCGAATGTATCGGAATTCTAGTGGGACATGAGGTCATTTGTGGCCAAACTTTTATTTCTAACGTTCATAATAACTAATTTTTTTTAACAGAGAAGCAACAGTTTTTAACATATTTATATTTAACCTGAGAATACGAGAATTAAAATATTAGATCTTCATAGGAATAGGAAAGCTTTATTGTTAAATTTTTAATATTATCAATAGTTATTTTTATCAAAAAAAAAATTTATAGAACTTAAAATTCTTGGTAAATCACGCAGAATATTATAATTTAACATTAATCAATTTTTCGATTTTTTTCTTGAATAAAAGTTTTGTCGAAATTTTATAAGTTTTGAAAGACTTGCGGTTAATCGAGAAAAAATTAAACTCATACCCAAATACAATAATTGAATTATTCTTAATATATTGATATAAATTTGTTATTACAGGGTTATATAACGTGTTGTGCCATAAATGATCATTTGGTGATAACGGGTTCAGCGGACAGCACTATCCGTGTTTGGGACATATGCAGTGCGCAATGTGTGGCAATACTTAAAGGCCATCAATCATTCATCAATCATATCATATGGAAAGGAAAGTTCATTATCTCATCGTCATACGACTGCACAGCAAAAGTTTGGTCCGTTTACGATCACATTAATCAAAATAATGGGTTTTGCCTTAAAACATTAAAAGTACTTTATTCGCTAAAAAAATCAATTGCGGTTACATTAATGAAACTTCGAATCTGTTTAGGGACACACGAAGAGTGTAACGCATGTGGCCTTAATTGTGGAAAATGAGCGATTACTGAGTGAGGGAAGAATACACGAATTAGATTTGATTGTTACCACATCAACTGATTCCACTGTGCGAACGTGGTTTCTATTAACGGGTGAATGCCATAAAATATTACGCGGTCATAATGGTAGCGTTAACTGCGTGGCCGTCGATCCCAACAATAAAACACAAATATACACCGCTGGCGCTGATTACGTGATTAAATGCTGGGACTGTATCACTGGTGACATTATAAGGGAATTAAAGGGTCACGAAGACACTATACTATGCTTATTAGCTCAAAATAGAATATTATACTCTGGTAGTTGTGATCGTACTGCACGCGCGTGGGCAATGGAGTTCGGCGAATGTACGAGGATTTATTGGAAAAATGCTGGCTCTGTCACTTCTATGCGATATTTAGATGGCATATGTATGTAGTATATACAACAATATCCATTCATTTGATTTTTTAAGAAAATCTGTTTTTTATTACAACGAAGTATATACGGGTAGTTGCGATGCGAGCGCACGAATGTATGATTCACAATCAGCAACGCTACTAAGAATATGTTTAGCGCACACGAATGCCATTTCCGCTCTTCAGGTATCAAATAATTGAATGTTTAAGAAAAAAAGTTTATTAATTATTAAAAATTAAAGGTAGTGCCGGGTAAACTGTTTACTTGTTCCTATGATGGGAAGATATGCGTTTGGGATTGCAGTGGCCTTAATAATGATACCAATATGAATGGTAAACGTGTCAAACAAATCAATCGCAACAATGAAAAAGCGGACAGTGATAACGTTGTTGTGGCCGTCACTGCTCTCGATCCTTATATTGCGCATTACAATTAAATACATTGTTTTAGTAACACTCAAAACTTATTGAATATACCGTATATTTAATGAGTTTTACTTTTTTTCTAAATATTTTATACCGCATATAAAATGTTTTATAAGATTTTTTTATTTTATTTTAATAAATATACATTTTTGTGATTTTAATACGAATGTTTTTAATAAACATAAAATTAATAAATTTTAGCTCAAATTGGTCTAAATTTAAACTGTATATAAGTAATAACCAGGGGTGTCCCAGAGTGTGCCGGTCTGGGGGAGGTTACTTTCGGACTTTTCAAATTTTTAGGTGGGGGGGGGGGCGGGGGTCAAACTACTCGGATTTAAGCGACAATTTTTCTGCCATCGGACAAAAAATCACGAAAAAAAATTTCCCCCATAGATATGTCATTTCTCATTTTTTAGGTAGGGGGTCAACTTTTTGATAAATCATGGGGGGAGGTAACCCCCTCCAGACCCCATCTGGGACACCCTGGTAATAACTAAAAAATTACATATATTCTCCCTAAAAGTAAAAAATAAGTTTATTTGTATTTTTAGAAAGTTTTATTATACTATATAATTAACATACGTATACAGTCATAATTTTATGTAATAAATATTCTTACTTGAGAATTATTTTATGGCAGTTCAAAACTTAATGTTTCCAAATTAAGACAACAGTTTCCATTGACTTACTGCCAATCATTAATCAAAGTCTCAATATTAAATGCGTTGTAATGTGAGCATAAAACTTTAATAATATCATTAGTATAGTTTAGTAATTTTAAAAACTTCAAACAAACATTAGCAAATTCCATTGGTGTGAGAACATAGTAATAATAATTTATATGTATTCTTAGAACTATAATTTAAAAAACACATAAATTATTATTACTATGCTCTCACACCAATGGAATTTGTTTATATTTGTTCAAAGTTATTAATTTCAAATTACTTAACTATACTAATGATATAATTAGAGTTTTATGCTCACATCACATCGCTTTTAGTATCGAGGCTTGATTAATGATTGACAGTAAGTCAATCGAAACCATAGTTATCCAAGGTCTGAAATGCTAGGGGGTTGTCAGATCCGGAAAATCTCAATTTTTAGGGGGGGGATTTAAAACTCATCGGATTTATACGACACTTTTTTTGGTCTTCAGACTAAAATGTTTTTTTTTAAACAAAAATTACCCCTTTTCAATACATTCTCGATTTTTCATGGGGGTGGACAACTTTTTCAGAACACTTATGGGGTCAACTGGGCAAGCACCCCCTCTAGATAACTATGGTTTGGAACTGCCATAATTGTGTTGTTGACAACTGTGTGTTAGTTGGTAGCTCCCAGATTTTCCCAAATGCGGTCAAACTAATAGAATTAAATATCAGTTTAAATTATATTAATATTTTCTACGATTCAATATTTAAAATTTTGGGCACATTTCAAAAATTGGGCCCAAACCCCATCCTTCTCTTTGGCAGACCCTGAACTCCTATATTGAGCAGTATTATACATCATGTAACTTACATGTAAAAGAACTGCCATAAAAATCGTATTTATAAAGTGGCAGTAAGCCGCAAAAAAGCTACACATCACAAATCTTTTATTTTTACCATTCATTACCACCTGTACATACATACTACTTATAGTATATTATTTTAAAAGCTTAAAACTAAAGATAAAATAATTATAATGAATAAAAGATGCATTCAAATTTACAAACAATAACAGAGTGTTTTAATTGCAAATGGCATTTAATCGTGGAATTAAGTTATTATTTTTTTATAGGCTATCGTTAATATATAACACGTAACATTACCTAAAGCATAGCGCAACAATAAAAAAAAGAGAAAAACTGCTCTTTCTTTAAACGAGGAAAAAAACTTTTCAAAGCAATGAATAATACGATAATTATGCGCGTTGTTATGGTAACAGAGTATTAGTGTATTGTTGGGAAATCCATGATTGCACTGTAATGTACTATAACTATAATATAAGCTATAATATCGTATATACTTATATACTTATACTTATATATGAGATTAGCTCATATCGTTAAATATGCGAATTAATTATATTTTATTATTATTACGATTATTAGTTTGACATTTGTTGCGTTTAATATATCGCATAATTCCATAAAATCAGTTGAATGGTTGAACGCAGCACTGAAATAATGACCGAATTTAAATTGGTCGTTGTCGGAGGTATGCATACCATTGCCAATTGAATTAATGACATTGACATTGGATTAATTGATTTAATTGTATGTTATAATTAGCTGGTGGTGTGGGTAAGAGTGCCTTAACTATTCAACTCATTCAGAATCAGTACGTATAATCGCATCCATTACTAATGGAATCACCCAAATATCTCGGCATATCTCACTTATAGCTTTGTGGACGAATATGATCCCACTATCGAAGACTCGTATCGCAAACAAGTGGTAATCGATGGCGAGACCTGTTTACTCGACATTCTTGATACGGCTGGACAAGAAGAGTACAGGTATGTGTAATAGAAATCTATATACCGTATAGTCTATAGTCTATAGTCTGATCGGTTGTTGTGACCTTAAGTGCTATGAGAGACCAATATATGAGAACTGGTGAAGGATTTCTTCTGGTATTTGCGGTGAATAACGCAAAATCGTTTGAAGACATTAGTATGTATCGCGAACAGGTATTAAAACTTATCGCCACATATTTTGGTTGTTGCCATACATTTCGTTTTCGATAACACTGTACTAATTCGTAGATAAAGAGAGTTAAAGATGCGGATGACGTTCCCATGGTATTAGTGGGCAATAAGTGTGATTTACCAACGCGTGCCGTTGATATGCGAGCCGCTAATGAAGTGGCAAAGAATTACGGCATTCCTTTTGTGGAAACTTCGGCCAAAACACGAATGGGTGTCGACGACGCTTTTTATACGTTAGTGCGAGAAATTAGGAAAGATAGGGATCGTAAAGGGAAGGACAAGAAGAAGCATAGAGAAAAGGGTCGTAAGAAGAAGTGTTGCATTTTTTAATTATATTATATATTTTGCATCAAATTTATTGAATACATTTATTAACGAACTTACAAATTAATTTAATTGAATTGAATTACTATTCACTTAATTTTTCGACGTTTATAATCCTTAAAATTTAACAAATACGCAAACTCTTTTTGAAATTATGTGCAAATCTGGGATTACTTTACAAAAGTGCAAAAAACCGGGATTTAAACGGGAAAATAAAACTACTTTTGATTATAATCGTTATGTATTATAGAAGATTACACATTAATTTCCCGAATATGTGATCAAAGAAAAAAAACGCTGGATTTTCCAGGAAATGCCTATTCCTTAGTTATTACAATCAATACCTGTTGGTTCGTGAGAGAGTGCTTCCAACAGAGTGCACGAACATTGCGCCAACTTCTCCAATAAATTGATTCCCTGAAGCCCTTTAACTCAAAGATATTGCAAAATGTTTATATGTTTCTCGTGCGTCAAACATGAAAGTCGACCAAAATGAAAGTTCCAGTCCGACCAACACCTGCCGAACAGTTCACAACAATTGGTTGCGATTGTATATAATACGGTAAACTACGAATTATGTCAATAAATATCAATAAAGAGCACGAATACTGTATGGTCTGGCCATGAGATGAAATGATACTCAACTATTTCACATGTTATTCCTTCCTATACATAAGTTATTGTATAACTATAACTAATTAATTAATTATCAAATAGATTTTTAATTCAATATGATATGCAGTATTAACAAAATAGAAATGTTTGAGTTAAAATTTTTTAAATTGTTTACCTTTTCAGCTAAAAATGGTTCTTATTGTATAATCAGGAAATTTTTCAGTATTCTTGAGACACACCACGATATTAACGTACATTGTGTCTGTTCGGGCCAATATTTATCGCATTTATTCTAAATTTTCAAATTTCACATAAGATTTACTAATAATTAAAAAATAAATCAATAATTTACAATACGCTTTTGAGTAATTTAAAAATGGTTAGCGTATTTCCTGTGGCATTTTTACTATTATATTTGGAAGAATTATGAAGATTTTGTGAAATAACTTAATAATTTTCAAGTGTGGGAAATGTTTTACAAGTTTTCTGGCAAATCCAAGCAAACCAAGAAATTAAGATTTGATTATTACGGTGCATAGGATATTAATATTAAAATAATGAAATAACTGTTAATAAACAAATTTTTAATTAAATATATATATATTTAAAATCTGTTTATTATTTTATTAAAATATGGCTAATTTTTACTCCTAAGCATTACAATTTGATGGCGTTTAAACTAACAGATGGTTTCCTTAATCTGACCCGTAGTGGCGATATATTTGTTGCTGCATTAAAGTAGAGATGAAAAATTAGGCTGAGCCTAAGGTTCTATGGGAGGCTGTAGGCTGACAGGTTATAACATATCTTAGGTGTAGGCGTAGGCTCAAAAATATTCTATAGACTTAGGCTTAGGCCAGCCTATTTTTTTATAACCTTAGGCCTTTGGCTCGATATAAAAATAATTTTTAAATGAATATATCAAATGATTCGCAATACTCGAAACAAGAAATTATTATGTTTTTCTCTATTAGATAATTTTTTTCAGTTTACAGATAACTTATTTACAGTTTAATAATAATTACGTCATTAAATAAGAGCCTAGAGGTTAGTCCGCCTATTTTTGTTGTAGGCTGTAGTCTTAGGTTCCTGTGAACATTGTAGGCCTAGGCTCTAGGCTGCAGCCTAAGCCTACGAAAAAACATAGGCTGTAGGCTCAGCCTAAACCTAAGGTTAGGCCGCCTAAATCTTTCATCTCTACATTAAAGGCATAGATAAATCGCAACAACGTATTATTTGGTCGTTTGTTTCAAGAATAACTCTTGAATTATCATAAGGCGATAGATCCTTACCGGTTCTTCAATTTGTGATGCACTTGTTTGGCATAATCCTAAATCCTTATACAGCAGGATATACTTGAAAATTCTTTATTTAGTGTTTCGATTTTCAATAATTAAAAGTATTGTGTTAATGAAGTTATGATAGTGTTAATGGATGCGATTTTTATCTCAAAATTTCCCTCATGAAAAGAGCCCAGTGATAAAATGGAGCACCGATTTGATTGTTATAATAATTTTTGCAATTAAGTTATATTTTGTTTTTTATTTTCTGATTGTTACAGGAAAATAATTTACGATTTACTTTGTCTCCTATAATTTCGCTCGCTTTTACTCAAGAAAATAAAAAAAATTGTGCCATTTATTATAACCAGAATAATTGATAAAAAAATCAAAGTTAATTTGTTATTACTGTAACAGTTAAATATATTCTTTTTTTAAGAATTAATTTGTGACAATTATTTAAACTTTAAAAACTTACTGTTAAACATTATTAAAAACTTAATGATTTTGTGATGCGAGCGTTTAGTTCAGTTCAGAACTTTTGTTTATATTAATTATGTAATTTAAAACTTTTGAAAAAATAGTTTAAGCATGAATTTAGGCAAATTTTTAAACACGAGATATACGTTTAATATAATAGCAAAAGGATATTCAGTTCCGCATTCTTATATTAGTAAAGGGATTTCATTTTTTCCTTTGTTAATAAAGATATTTGCCATTTTGCCATCTTGGTTTAAAAACTAATATATTTGTGACATACGTATGCAATAAACCATGAAGAATTGAGCTCTCTATGATAAATCGTTCTTGTTTTAATAGTAATAATAAAAAGTATTATTCTAAAATTATTCCAGTTTATAAATTTTTAGAATACAACTAGTTTTGTAAACCCGATCGCTTATGCTCACTCAATTGAACACTTTGGCCCGTTTCTACATTTTAATAGAGTTTAGAGAGACTAAGACATCATAAATCTTAAAATTTCTAAGCTTATGTAACAAATATGAATAATGAATACTCTGTATCCAATTTTAGTTGTTTTGCGAGTGCGAGTGTAAAGATATTGAGAGATGCGGTGGCCTCTCCTTACTTTCTATAGTCAAAACAAATTGATAACAATTGATTTAATTTTAATAAAGTAAAATGAATATGTTTTTATATACGTCTATGATTGTG